>JAWZTD010031480.1:0-14676 GCA_035221335.1 Echites panduratus
CAATGAACTAACCACACAATCTTTGATGAAATCTTGGGTAAGTTGTTAATTGATGTGTTTATGTTAATGAAGAATGATTCCTTTGCATGAATCACATCAGAGTTGCTACTTCTTCAAATGCTTCAACCACAAAGGTGAAGAAGAAGGGGAGGAGCATTCCAAAGAGGACAACAAAGGGGAAGAATGATCCAAGAACAATTAGATGAGGTTGCCCAGGAAGAAAATTGGAAACTAAGTTAATATTTTCAACTTCTTGTCTTCCATAAACCCTTCCAAAAGTAGCTTAAATCACTGACACTAGTTCTGGGGAAGCCCTGCAATCTAACAACCTCCTTGAAAAACAAATCAGCCATATGAGCAGCATGATCTACCTCAGAACAAGCAACGAAATGAGCCATTTTTGACAATCTATCAACAACCACAAATATAGAATTTTTTCCATTCCTAGACCTAGGCAAACCTAATACAAAATCCATAGAAATCTATCTTCCCAAGGTGCATTAGTTATAGGAGAGGGCATCTAAAGGCCATGTGGTTTAATCGTAGATTTAACCTTTTTACACATAACACAATTTTCACAAATTTTGATCATATCATTTTTCATGTGTGGCCAAAAGAAATGTTCCTTAACAATGTATAAAGTCTTAGTAATGCCAAAATGACCCATTAGACCACCCCATGACTCTCAAGCACAATCAATCTCTATAAAGAACATTTAGGCACACACAACTTGTTTTCCCGAAACAAGGAACCAACATGCAAATGTTATTTTCAAAAGCTCCTTTAGCACAAGCAATAATTATATCTTTGAAATCATACAAGTCCTTAATAAGTTCAAATCCAAGCAACTTAGCCTCAAGAGTAGAGATTAAGGTATACCTTTTGAAAGTGCATCAGCCACTACGATCTCCTTACCTTACTTATATTTGATGACATAGGGGAACATTTCGATGATCAACCCACTTAGCATGCGGCTTGCTTAGCTTATTTTTCCCTTTGAAATGCTTTAGTGACTCGTGATGTGTATGAATGACAAATTCCTTGGGCCATAGATAATGTTGCAAATGCTCTAAAGACCTAACCAAAGCAAAAAGCTCTTTGTCAAAAGTTGAGCAATTCAATGTAGCATCATTCAACATTTCACTAAAGTATGCAATTTGTTTTAAATCTTGCGTGAGAACAACCTCAATTCCCACCCGTGATACATCACATTCTATTTCAAAAACCTTAGGAAAGTCGAGTAGAGATAAGATAGGTGCACATGCAAGCTTAGACTTTCGCAATTGAAAAGCATTTTCTTGCTCACTTACCTAACTGAACTTAACTCTTGCTTCTGTAACTTCTATAAGAGAGGTAACCATACAGCTAGAGTTAGGAACAAACATTCGATATAATGAAGCTAAAAAGCTAAAACTTCTTACCTCACTTAATGAAGATTATGAGATCAAGAAGCTAAGGAATAAATCTTCATTTGAAGCATAGAAGGCTTCAAAAACATGTCATAAACAAGAGAATGGAAGCAAGGAATGAAAGACTTTAAGAAGGCATGAAGAAATAGAAGCAAATGGAGGAGAAAAAGGTGAAAAGTTGGCCTGTCCGGCGCCAAGCAACTTCCAGCCTGCAACTGACCAAGATGGAGCAAATTGGAGTAGCAATCCAGGAGCATGCGGGAGCTCTTTCAGCCATCATTCGAAGCCTCATGGCCTCCATCCAGGCCATCAGGCTCTTGAAGCATTCCAGCAAACGTTGGATCATTTTCTGGCAACAACGATTTCCTTCAACTTTTGCTTATTTTAACTTGTCTTTTCTTGTTATTTCAAGGGTGTATTATGTCTTTAAACACCCTAGGAAGATTATTTAGGTTTTATCTTCAGCTAACACTATAAACACTTCACTGATTTTGTATCTCAAACATATGTTTGACCAATTACAACCCCTTTCATTTCTTTGAGAGAAACCAATTTCAGATCATATTTTGATCTTTGTGTGAGATCTTAGGCAACTCTTCTATAGTTCTTGAGTGACTGTATTGGGCTATCAATTACTTTGGTTGAGGTATCGATGTGTCTTCCAAATTAAGAGGGTGGTAGATAAAGAATTTGCTTCATAAGTCATTCTAATTAACCAAAACAAACCTTATTTCAAATGCTGTTAACTTGGTGTGAAATTTGGATTTGAATTAAACTCTAAGAACATTTCGATTTCGAAAATCATGTCATCTTTTGGTATTAGAGATAAGGTTCTTCATATAAGGTTTGAACCATCTTTAATTGCTTTCAATATGTGCTTGGATCAAGTTTGTTTCTTTGAAATCTCATGATCTAGTGCTTGTTTTGTGTTTTTGTTCTTCTACATCTATCCTACTCTTCTATTTGTGATCTTTGTTGTGTGGATCTAGCCTAAGGCCAAAAACAAAGGTTGATTCAATGTTATGTCATTATTCTTCTTCTTCCTTCCATATAAACAAGAATTACAACAACAAAAAGGGAAAGTGTGTTACAGCCCAAAATTGAACAACAAAAACAGAGACAAAAGAAAGACAAACATGGGGTGAGAAAAATTACAAGAATAATCTTAAAAGAAGTAACTGAATCTTGTTATATTTGAACATTTGAAGGTGTGAAGAGGATTTGTGAATTGAATTTGAAGTTGAATTTCTATTGATTGATGCAAAATTAAATTGGCTAAGTTAAATTGTTATTGTAGAGAAATTTTTATCACAAATTTCTTTAACCTCTAGGTGTTTGTTAAAATACCTATCATCTAATTCTTTGGATTCTAAGTTTCCTATCACTTGAATTGTGTTGATTAACCTATTTTCTAAACTCTTTGGTTCTTGTAAGCTGGTTCTTTGTTCACTATTTGATTGAATTGTGTTGATTGCTTTGGTATCTTACCTTGAGTGATTGTCATTGCTTGGTGAATCAATTAAGAATTCCAAAGAAGAGTCAAAAGGTAAAGAGGTAAGTGTGAGCTTGATTGAGTCTGTGAAAGCCTTGATTGAGTGACATACACAAGAGAAAAGTGAGGATACATACATACATATATCCAGATTTCTTGTTGGTGAACTTTGAAGATGAAAAACATAACTAGAACATCATCTCAAGCATCATGTGACGTGGAGAGATTGGAGACTTCACAACCTTGTTCTTCTAAGGAATATGTGAATTATAGAGAAAAGGAAAGAAGGAGGCCATAAGTGAATTCATCTAGGAGGAGATACAAACAAGCGTATTATGATGAAGATGAAAATTATGACAATGAAGAGACTCCAAGAAGTTATGGGAGCAAAGAAGGCTACGAAAGAAATGCTGGGAGCAACAAGAAGCCCATTCCATATTTCTATGGTATGGAAGATTCAAAAGCTTACCTTGCTTGGGAAAGAAAAGTTGAACTTGTGATTACTTTTCATGACTCCTTGGATGAAGAAAAGATGAAGCTAGTTGTTGGCAGTCTTAAGGGCTATGCCTTAGCTTAGTGGGATAAATAGGTGAGATGTTAAAAGAGATAAGGTGGAACATCTACTTCTACATAGGAGGAATCGAAAAGGACCATGAATGATAGATATGCACCAAAACTCTACTACGAAATTGTTATTCAAGGTAACAATTGTGTGTTAGAGTATTATGAGGAGTTGGAGAGTGCCTTAAAGAAAGCTAACATAGTAGAGGATGAAGATGAAAAGAATAGGTTTCTCAACGGCTTGAATGCAGAAATTTGGGAAGCAGTTGAGAAATATTACTATGATTATCTTGAATATATGGTACATATGGCAAACAAGGTTGAAAAATATTTGAAGAGAAGAAAGACAACATATGAGAAATCCTATGGAAGCTCAAGTCATGGGACTTCTTCAACAACCATGGTGCAAGGTACTTCTACTAAATAAGAGGAATTCGATCCCAAGGGGCAAGAGGTGAAAGCTAAGCTAGGTGACATGAAAAAGACATTTCATGAACGGAATGATCAAAACACACCCTTATTTCATTCTAGATATGTGATTGAATGGAATCGTTGTAGTCTCATTGTTGATAATTTAAGTTATTCGATATTGCTGGTGAGTATATGGTAGAAAGGTTGCAACTACCTTGCATAAAACATCCAAAGCCATATAAGCATAGAGGTGAAATCAATATGGATAAGCAAGTGAGGGTCTCATTCTCCATTGAAAAGTATGAAGATGAAGTACTTTGTAATGTGATTCCTATGTAAGTAACTCATTTGTTGCTAGGGAGACCTTGGCAAATTGAAAGATGAGCTACATATGATGATTGTAAACATAAGTACACTTTCAATATGGATGGAAGAAGTATCAACTTGAATTCTTTGACACCATAATAAGCTTCTAAGGATCAAGAACAACTTCTAAAGAATATGAGGGCATTCTACGATGAGCAAGAGAGAAAAGAAAAAGAAGATCAAGAGAGAAATGAAAGAGAAACTCCTAAGAGAGAAAGAGAGCTTGAGAAACAAGAAAATGAGAGGAAATATGAGCAAGAGAAGGAAAAGAGAGTCACTAAGATAAAAGAGATTGAGCTTGAAAATGAACATGAGAGTAAAGAAAAAGAAAAAGAGAATGAAAATGTTTTCATTGAGGGCAAAGAGGTGTTTGTTCTCATTTCTAACGCAAATCATTCTTCTTCTAGTTTTCTTGTGCCCTACAATGGTACACTCTCTTATCTACACTTGGCGATAAATTGTTGAAGTTTGAGCATGAAAAAGTATTATTTTTGGGTAGATATGGTTGTGGAAATGCTTATAACACTTATAAGTATTTAAGGAAGAAACTATTGTTGAATGTTTTGAGCATAATGATTTCTTGTTTATAGAAAGCATGTCTTGTACTTCTTTAAATCTTGTTACAACTTTCATGGTTTTCAAATTTGTTAAGGAGTCTTATGCGAGCAATTGTGAACTTGTGGAAATGTGCTTGATGTTTATACACAAATTCTGTGTGCAGAATTTCATAAGCATGTTGAATATTTTTTATGGATGAAAGTGCCTTCGAAATGTCAATGAATTCCAAATCTGACCTTATGATCATTGAATTTCATGGTAAGAGCATGATAGAACAATCTTTTGCATGGAATTATTTGGATTTCTTATGGAAGCACCTTCTTGAATCTTATATGAGCAGACTTTCAAAGTTTGTCTTAGATGACCATGTGTTCTAGATATTTGATTTTGCAATTCTTGATTCAAACTTCCATCTTTATGGTATAATGTGTGTACTCATTATTGATTCTAAGTTTATCTTGCCTTAAGTTGTACTTCATTGTGCTTAATGTTGGTAAAAAAGTTGATTATATCAAATTCTATGAGCATGGTGACTCTTTGTTTGATGGAAATGCTTTGATAATGCCTAGGAATTCCTTATATAACTTGTTGAACGTTGAACTCCGTGGTAAAGTAAGATGAAACACTGCAATGCTTCAAATTGCTTAATTTACATGAGGAAGTTTGTCATCGAGATACACATAAATGAAAATTAGATGATAGAGTTTTGTGGATTTTTTTATGTTAAGATTATTTGTAACAACTTGCATCTACGTGGTTTAATATGCATGCTCATTGTTGATTGGAAGTTCTTGGTTATCTTGTTTGGAGAATACTTCTTTGAGATACTTATGGGAAGCAATTCTATACCTTCTGAGACTCATTACATGATTGAGATTTGCAAAGAATCAAGTCATGCTGGGAATTTGGATTTTAAGGAAGTTTTGAAACTTCATGATTTTGAAACAAATATGAATGCATGGATTGTACATCTTTTGGTGATTTTTAGATTCAAAGCTTAATGTTCCAAACATGATAAATTCTTCGAGTTATTGAATCTTGAGAGTCATGATATGACTATTGTGAGATATGATACTCCTATATTCTTGAATATCTTGTTGAAAAAGCATGTCCTAGGACTACATATGAAAAAGAGGCCTATGATGAATGGAGGAATCTTGTTAACATTTTTTGAAGAGAAGATTTATGATGATAAATTGTTCTTTAATAAAATTGAAGATCTTCTTGTGAAACAAAACAATGTGATTGCTACGTGTTTAATCTCTATTTAGCATGTTTGGTGTGACTACATGAAGATATAGATTATGTTTTGTGCCAAATTTTGAGAATTGTTGAAATTTTTGGAATATTTCTTAGCTACCAAAGAGTACAATGTTGTCCATCTTGATGATATTGTGGAGCAAGCATTATCTTCTTGGTTTTACACGTGCTTGATGATCTAGATGGAAGACTTGTGAATGCTTTGAAAAGAAAGTGTTTCTTTAGCTTAACTTGCATGAATTCAACTTTTGATGTTCTTTTGTTCAACGCTTTATGGTTGCATCAACCTTTGGGAATTAAAGCTTGTTCTTTGAATGAAATTATGTGGCTTTGGTGCTTAAAATGGATAGTATTCCGTGTTTCCATTATTTTTGTTAATGAACTTAATGTAGATAGAAAGGAATACATATCAATCAAAGAAAGACCACCACCTTGGAAGAAGGTACTGGTAAGGCCTTTTTGTGTAATAACTTCCATGGAGAAACACATTTATCAAGCCTTTGATATCATTGAACTATGTGGGCAATATTTTTTTAATGTTTCAATTAATGTTAATAATTGTTCTTCTCTCAATGTACGATTTGAAGATTTGAGGATGAATCATTTTGAAGTGAGGGGGGACGATGGAGTTCAAGGAGCCTTGATTGAAATAACTTTGAATCTTAATGAAGCCTACTTTTCATCAAGACATGAAGATTTGAGGACAAATCTTTTTGAAGTGAGAGGGAATGATAGAAATCAAGGAACTTATCAAGCATTGGTTGGAACTATTTTGATTCCATCAAAGGAAGACCATCTTGGAGGTATTATTCATGAAAGACATGAGATCATTCAAGGAATAAATGATGTCACTAGACTGTAACAAACTTGAGTTTGAAGCAGTGTTTGAAAATGGTAAATTTAATGAAGATTATGAGATCACGAAACTAAGTAAAAACTCTTCATTTGAAAGCTTAGAAGGCTTCAAAAACTTGTCATAAACAAGCCAAGCAAGCAAGGAATGAAAGACTTTAAGAAGGCATGAAGAAATGGAAGCACATGGAGGAGAAAAGGGTTAAAAGTTAGCATGCCCTGCACCAAGCAACTTCCAGCCGACGCCTGACCAAAACGAAGCAAATTGGAGTAGTAGTCTAGAAGCATGCGGGAGCTCTTTCATAATTCATCTGGCTAACGATTGGAGTCCATCTAGCTCCTGAAGCATTCCAGCCGGCATCAGATCATTTTCTGGTAGCAGCGATTTCCTTCAACTTTTGCTTATTTTAACTTGTATTTTCTTGTTATTTCAGCAGTGTATTATGTCTTTATATTTAGGTTTTACCTTTAGCTACACTATAAATGAATCACTTGTTTTGTATCTCAAACATATCTTTGATCAATTACAAGCCCTTTCATTTCTTTGAGAGAAACCAATTTCAAATCATATTTTGATCTATGTGTGAGATCTTAGGCAACTCTTCTACTGTTTTTGAGTGATTGCATTGGGCTATCAATTACCTTGGTTGAGGTATTGATTTGTCTTCCAAATCAAGAGGATAGTTGATAAAGAATTTGCTTCATAGATCATTCTAATTAACCAAAACAAACCTTATTTGAAATCCTGTTAACTTGGTGTGAAATTTTGATTTGAATTGAACTCTAAGAACACTTCAATTTCTAAAATCAAATCAGGATCCCTCATGTGTCTTTTGTTCAAAGGGTTTCATTGAGGTTCCTTCAATTCAACTTTGATTTAACTGGTTTGTTAGTTCAGGGTGTAAAACCTTTGATTTTCTTCTGTACCACTATTTCCTTTGCTTTTTTCAGTTTCGCCAAGAGAGTATATTTGCAACTGTTTCACAATGGAAACCTCTTCTTCAGCCAATCTCAGGGCTACATACCCCCAACAGTCCTTACTTGAATGTTGTGATGTATGTGATTCTTCTATTCAATCTCAAATGTCTCGTCATTGAAAATGTTGTAATAGCTCCTTGTACTTTCAATGACCTTTTGCTTGATGGTGAAAAAGTGATTGATGTCCTTTTCACATCTTTTGCTGCTTCAATAATTCTTTAGGAATTAGTCTTTGAATTGATTCCAACTCAAGATGCTTGCTATTGGCAAGCCTTTAAACCATCACTGATCCTTTTTAGTATGGGTAAAGCAAAAAGGTCTACACTTGACATAATTTGGGTACTCAAACATATAGGACACATATTTATCTACATGGAGTTGAGCCTCTGTTGGGGGCTTCATACTGTATACAAAGGGCAATTGTTCAGTGAGGTCGACTCCACTTTGTTGTTCAGGGCACTCCACCTCATCCAAATTTATGGGTGATGCCGTTCTTCTTACATATCTTGGAGCTGCCTCTAGATCTCTACTAGCAGTCTTCTCAATTAGGTCAGCTCTTTGGGGATTGCCTTCCTCTTCTGTCCGTCAAGCTTGATCCTTCCTCTGATGCTAAGTTCGACAGATAGTTGCATTGCTCAGTTTATCTCTGAGGTTCTTATTCCCCTTCCATTTCTCAGAGTTTCTCTAAAATCAGTTGGTGGAAAAGCTCCCCTTCCATTCCATTTCCTCTGATTGTGAGTCTCTTGTTTTTGTTCCTTGCTGTCTGGCTTTCTTTCGCTAGGTTTTTGATCTTCTCTTTGACATGTGCAACATGGATCTCCTTTCATTCCTTCTTTCCTAGTGTTCTAGGGCTTCTAAATGAATTCTTTTCATAAGGCGGGTGGATGTTGAACTCCTTCCAGTTGAAGTAAAGCCCCTCTTTCTAGTGAGGTTTCCAATACATTCACCATTCTTCCTAGCAAATTTTTTTTCCGGAATTGTAAAACGACTTCCACTCGATCCCTATGGGACCATTGGATACCATGTCATTGCAAAATATAGTTTTTGTTAACCAGGAAGTTATTTGCCTCCCCACAGACATCTCCAGAAGTAATAAAGCTCGAAATTGACCTCCAAGTCATCCCGTTACAATGGCACCTACAAGATTATTTGACAGAATAAAGATCACAGGAGTGGACTGTGACCCTGAGGATAGCTTAAATGATTAAGTTAGTGCAAACTTCAAGAATGAATAGAATTGATGGAATTGAATTGAATGCACTAATTATGAGTGATCATTGTGTGTAAAAGGAAAATTGATACCTTTTTTAGGTGCAGTTACTTGAGGGTTTTGTGAATGCTCTCGGATATTAATTGGGGACCAGCTTAAAGGTCGTAATAACCCATGACCTCAACTCTCAAGTGGAAGCTAGTATGGATTTTGATTATTGATCTGGGTTACTTGGAATTTTAATTAGGTCTAGTCGTGCCAGTTTGCACAACAATTAGTGAGAGATATTTCTACATCAACTTGTTACGAGATTCTCTACGTCTTCCATATTGCTTTCTTTCATACCATATAAAAACCAAAAATCTATCAAACTGTTTTCTTTAAAAGAAATGGGCATATATTTTGTTTCCTTCTTTCCAATTCCTACGGAGACAGGAAAATCTTTTTTTTTTTTTTTTTCTTCTCTCTTTAAAAGCCAAACCCCGATATTGCTAATAAATCTTTTCTTGTGAACAGAGTTGATTCCAATTTTTATTGCTAATAAATCGTCAAAGAAATGAAGATACTCAATCAAATCCCTTCAAAGCCCGATTCTAAGAGCAGAATAAATATATATATATATATAGTTTTTTACCCTAATTGATTGTTCATTAAATTAATTCACCCAATAAATTAATCAGGAAAATAAAACATTCCCCTTAATTGCAAATTCAGAAAATGCACCTGAATATTCAGTGTATCTCTTCATATATTTATATTATTATAACTTTCCATATTCCCACTTCAACACAAAATTTTCACCTATAAAAATGGCGAAAAATCTTATTTTTCATAACATTATTGTTCCAACTCTCTCTTCTTTCTTTCAAGAAAATGGCTCTCAAATATTTCCTATTGGTATCAGCTCTTCTCCTCTCAACTCTCATCGTCAATTGCGAGGCAACAAATCATGGTGGATTCTCCCTTGATCTCATTCACCGTGACTCCCCAAATTCTCCATTCTATTCCCCAGCAAGCTCCCATTTCCAAAGGCTCAGGGAAGCCTTGCGTCGGTCCGTCTCTCGTGCTGCTTCTTTCAAGCATCATTCTTCAGTCACTCCTCAAACAATCCAATCCCAAATATCCTCAACCGGCGGGGAGTACGTCATGAAAGTCTCCATCGGAACCCCTCCAGTTGAAATCACAGCCATAGCCGACACCGGCAGCGACGTGACGTGGACACAGTGCAAGCCATGCACGAACTGCTACGAGCAAAAGGACCCCTTTTTCGATCCACGCAAGACATCTACTTTCAGAAAGATCTCATGCGAGTCCCCCACGTGTCAGGCCGTTACCTCAAGTTGTACTTCCGACAGTCACTGTAAGTACCAGTTGTCCTACGGAGATAGCTCTTACAGCATCGGTGACCTGGCAACAGAAACGTTGACGTTTGACTCTACCACTGGAGGCTCGGTTTCCATCCCTAAGGTCGTGTTCGGCTGCGGCCACGAGAATGCCGGAGCTTTTAACGAGACTGGTTCCGGGATTGTTGGACTCGGGGGAGGAGACTTATCCATCGTGAAGCAGTTGGAGAAAGAAATTGGTGGCAAATTCTCTTATTGTTTGGTGCCAATTGATACGCAGTCAAATATTTCCAGCAAGATTAGTTTTGGAACCAATGCAGAGATTCACGATGAAAAGGCCGTTTCGACTCCATTGATCAAGAAAAGTCCCGATACTTTTTACTATCTAAATCTTGAGAAGATTTCTGTAGGTAAAAAAACATTGGAGTACAAGAAAAGTTGGTCCAGGAAACTGGCTGTTGAAGATGGAAATATTATCATTGATTCAGGGACAACATTGACTTTTATCCCGAGCCTATTTTATCAGGATCTGGAATCAACACTCAGGGAGACTATCAAGGAGGAGCCCACAACGGATCCTCAAGGGTTTTTTGGGCTTTGCTACAGATTGGGAGGGGAAAGGGAGGTCAATTTTCCGTTGATAGTGTTACATTTCAGCGGTGCGGACGTGGTGTTGCCTCCGTCGAACACATTTCTAGAAGTTTCCGATGGTCTGGTTTGTCTGACTATTGTTCCGGAGGATGATATAGCTATTTTGGGAAATATTTCACAGATGAACTTTCTGATTGAATATGATTTGGTGGATGAGAAGCTGTCATTCTTGCCAACGGATTGCACCAAGCAGTAGTCTCATTAGATATAATAATACCTTCTCTGCTCGTAATTTAGTTTCTTGAAATGACAAATATCCGTTCACAGAGTTTATATATAAAAATATTAATTTCTCCTAAATACATATTTATGTATATTCATTTATAAAATTAAAGAATCTGTTATCACCTTATGATTCTTCTGCAAATATTCGAAAAAATCTACCCCGGGAATTATCGGCATTCCATTTTTAGTGAAATTTTTTATAAGAAAAGATAAATCAAGTTTTAAAATCCTCGTCCATATTAAATTTTCTATTTTATTCATTAGATTATTAGATTTATTCCACTCTTTTCGGTTTCATTGACTAACAATTTTTTCCCCTTAATTTAATTTTCAAATAAACTAGAATTATCTTAATGAACTATTTCTAATTTTCAAGGATTTAACCTCCCCCTTGAATAGCAATGTCAGGTGAACAAATTTAATGTGGATTTTCTGAGTGAATTTGAACAGAAAAGTCTCTCCTCGAAGGCAAAACTAGGTCCAATTAAAACATAATCCAACACATGGCAGAATAGAAAAAATATAATATTTTTTTTTCTAAAACAAAAACTCTTCAAAAAATAAATTAAATCTAAAATGAAATGAAATATAATTCCAAAAATAAAATCAATAACGTGCCAAAACCAATAGAGTTACAATATATTTGGCACCGAAAATAAGATTCAAAACTTATACTAAAAAATTAAATTCAAATCTCCATTACTATCATAAATATTTTTCCTAAAAACTCACTCATGAATTTGCCACCTTTAAAAATTAGGAGGAAATCCCTTGTCCCTTACCATTTTACTTGGTCGACATGGGTCTCAAAACTTTTTTTTTTTTGTTACTTTTTCAGTCTCTTTCCATTTTTACTTGACCCATATAAATTTTAAATCTTTTTTAAGTCTCAAATCTTTATAATGATCAAGAAGATGACTGGAGCACATCATTCAGATGAAACTACCTCTCCCTTTTGTTGATCGATTTCGTATTCTTGTCTCCATTGACTTGGTCTCAGAATGGTTTAACCAAAAGGACTTATTAGATCAATTAAAAAAATGATAATGGATTGATAGCTTAAAAAAAATGCCAAAGGACCTAAAAGGTTATATATAAAAGTTTGTGACTTATATGAACTAAGTAAAAAAAAAAAAAAAAGGGACCTAAAATGTTTTTTTCTTTGTTCAGGACTCATATAAACCAAGTAAAAGAGGTAAGTGACGAAGAAGGAAAGTTTGGCATAAGTATCAATATGAACACTGAAATTGTATTGTTTTTTCAATTTGATAATTCAACTTCAAGCATATCAATTTGACCATTTAACTTTGTAAACTTTGCAATTTAGTCATTTAACTTTGTCTGATTTTTCAATTTAGCCATTTAACATTGTAACTTTTGTCAATTTCATCATTCAACTTTGTGAAAATTTTCAAAGGATTTAACCCTATAGTGGTCAAATTGACAAATTTTAAAAGTTGAGTTGTCAAATTGACATGTTTGAAAGTTGAATGGTCAAATTGAAAAAATCATACAACTTCAGCGGTCATATTGATGCTTATGCTAGGAAAGTTTTGCTAAAAGTTGGATTTTTGATTCTATATTTCCACTTGATGCTTACAATAATACAATACAAAATTAAAATTTTGTTGCAAATCTGTTGTCGAGCAGTAGTCGTAGGCACAACAAGATTGAAATAATAATGTAAACTTAATAACAAATATATGTAAAGAACTATAGAGAGACTATAGAGAATATTATTGATCTTTTGTAGGAGTAAATAATGAATCAATGAATACAACTCTTCAGCATAAGGCTATATTTTTAGGGTTCAAAGGTACATAACAGTAAGGAGAGATAGGGAATAATTAAAATATAAATCTTATCACTCATTAAAGATGTGATAGAACTCTATCATTTATCTTTTGGAATGATAGAGTATCTCTATCTCTCTTGATATTGGATTATCACTTTGTTATCAGATAGGCATCCACTATATTTATTTCATAACACTCCCCCTTGGATGTCTATTACATAAAAAGTATGCCTTGTTAAAACCTTACTAGATTAAAAAAAACCTAGTGGGAAGAAACTCCAGTGAAGGAAAAAGAGTACACTACTTTTATGTCATGGTTAATCCCCCTTATGAGATAACCCTTTGAGATTCTTTAATAGACACATTATACTTTTGTTTACCAATTTCTCAAATGATTCTATCGGTAATGTCTTAGTGAATAAATCTACGAGATTATCACATGATCGAATTTGTTACACATCAATATCACCATTTTTCTGAAGTTCATGAGTGAAGAAAACTTTTGGTGAGACATGTTTTGTCCTATCTCCTTTAATATATCTTCCTTTTAATTGAGCTATACAAGTTGCATTATCTTCATTTAAAGGAGTTAGAATTCTATTCCCAGATAATAATCCACAATTCTCTTTGATATAATAGATCATAGTTCTCAACCATACACGTTCTCGACTTGCCTCATAAGGAGCAATAATTTTAGCATGGCTTGATCAGGTAGCTACCATGGATTGTTTTGTAGAACACCATGAAATTGCAATACCACCATAGGTAAATATATGACCACTTTGAGAACGTACCTTATGTGTTGGGATTTATGAGCACAGAAGCAGCAAAAAATAAAATTTTTCACAATCCCGATCCAGGGTCCTTGCACATTATGTAAAACCTAATTGTAAAAAAATCATACCTTTTCTATTTTGAAGAACAAAAACAGCAAATCTTTCAAATCTAGACACTGCGAAACATGAACGTCCTCTACCGGTATCCACACAGCAAGATCAACCAACGGCTCGGTCTGCTAGAACCTTAAGCTTCCCAAATCTAATATTTAGAAACTTGATGGAGGAATTTAGAGAGAAGAAGAAGTGAGGTCAGCTAGGTTTGTTTCTCTATCAAAATAAGGGTATGCAAGAGTGAAACCTTAGCAAGACCATTCTTATCTCTTATAGTTAACAGAACGAAAGATGGAGGCTAGGATTCATTCCTTCCAATCTAATAGAATGGATCCAATCTAATAGAATGGATGGCTCGGATTTATTCTTTCCTATCAAATAGGATACCAATCCTAAACCTAGCTTCTCTTAACAATTTATATTTATGTTACGAATTTCCTATAATTAGGAAATGTATTATTGATCTCATCAAAATATGATTTTAATTTCCTTTAAAATCCTATTAAAAGGAATTGAATTCACAATTTCAATATGAATTAAAAGCTCGTGATTACTTGATTTAGTGTGTGACATTATAGGTTTATTTAACATTGGCGGTGGGTCTAAACCCACAAGTCATAAGTGGCCTTTAGCAAGACATTATGACTACCCAAGTTAAATAAAATCAATAGTTTG
>JAWZTD010031491.1:0-14668 GCA_035221335.1 Echites panduratus
CCCTTAAAAAAAAAAAAAAAAAAAAAAAAATTTTCAACGGTCAAACGACCGTTGTAAAAAACGGTCATATGACCGTTGGGAGGGAGGCGGGTCACGGGGCGGGGCACAAGCGGGCCGGTTCCGGGCCATGAACAGTGACGGTCCGGGCTAAAAAAATATTAAACCGCGCGGGTTTAGACGGGTTCACAGGGCGGTCCGGGCTAGGTTACTGTTCACGCGGGTTGGCGGCGGGCCGGTTTGGGGCGGGCCGGGCCGGGCGGGTCCCGTTTGCCATTGCTAACCTAGATGATAGAATGGATGGCCTAAGGGATGAGTTCAACCTTAGGGAAGGGGATTTACTTTTCCCCGAGCCCATAGAATGCCCAGATGACCCTCGTGAGGGATATTTCATTTTATACATGGCTAATCTTCTTTGATATCACAACTTTCTGGCAAATTCCTATTGCCCAACTTGTTCCTAATGCTGTTAGGATAATCATTACTTTTATTGCGACCTGCCATCTTTACCGAATTCCTATATGTTTAGAACTCTTTAGATATGTCTTCAAGGTTGGAGTCTACTCAGCTCCAACTAAGTCAGGTCTCGGATATCTTCAGATCACTCAGAGATACAAACTGGTAGGTCCCTTTCAATCTTCAGTGGGATCTTGGAAAAGATCTTACCTTCTTGCCAAACTCCTGAGTTACCTCCTCCAAAATTATCAATACCCCTCTTGGAATTATCACAAGACTTTTGCCAATGTGCTTCCTGGGCTTGGTGGTGAGCTTGCCAGCGCCAGGGACTTTTTGTTTAATTTGGGAAAATCTGAATTATCTTTCAAGGTCGGTTGTATTTACCCTGTTTGGCCTTGTCTTTTTTTGATCAATATAGGTCTAGGTGATCCTAGGGTGGGCGCTTTCATCCCTCAGAGAAGAGCCTGGAATCACTTTTGAGGGTAGCTACCTCTTTTCCTATTTCTTTCTTTTATTCCATGTATTATGAGTGTTTTTACTAACCTCTCTGTTTTTATGTGCAACCATGGGGAGGAAATTTTTTGTTTCTGCTACAGGTTCAAGGGAGTCATCCGCTACCTCCTCTGGGCAAGGTGGAGGTCCTCGTGACCTCTGTGCAAGCTTCTCTAGAGGTGATGATTGCTATGGTGGTGACCTCCACAACCCCTTCAAGTATCCCTTCTACCATAATGTTCCCCAGCACTAGGTCGAAGATGACACAGACTGTGCTGAGAGGTAAGCCCTTAATTAAAGGAGCTCGAGAAGAGATGGCTAGCTCTCTCGCAACCTTAAAGGCTGTTACCATCTCTGCTTCTTCCCCGGTTCCTCTGAGGTCAGTTGTAGAAAAGGGATTTCCAACGACCTTTTCTAAGGCCCCTAAAGGTAAGGAAAAGGTCCAGGAATCCGAACTCCTGGGCTGTGGGGCCATGGACTTCACTCAGTCTGTTCTTAGATTGGGGATAGAGGTCCTCAATGCTCCTATCCAAAAAGAGGTTCAGAAGTGGCCTCCTAGTCTTGCCCTGAAGACGTCTGATTCTTTACTTTAGTGGCCGCATACCCATTCATTTTTCTTGGAGTGTGTATCACCAATTGACAGTGAGATAGGTCAAAAGATGGCCGATAAGGAGCTGTCTAGGCACCTCGCCACCTTGCATTCTTCAGTAAGTTTTTGACTCTTATGTTTCCGCCTTTTCTTTTTTTTTTTCACCACTATTTGAGATTTCCTTATAACCTTCATCTCTTTTTTTTTCAGCAACACGTTTATTGACTGAGCAGCTGAGAAGGAATTCTCACCGTAGGAAGAAAGGAGATGACCTCCAGCATTTCATCAGTAGTCTTCAGAATGCCAATAACCAAAATGACAGAAATTTTCACTCTCAAGGATTCTTGTCTTGTTAAAGGTGCAGAATTAGCTCAAAAGAGTTGAGAATGACTAGTTTGCCGCCAAAGAGGAACTGGGACAGACAAAGGAGCAACTCCAAGAGACCCTTCAATTGCTTGAGAAATATGAAATAAGAGGTAAGGACCTCTTGGAGATTTATACAAAGCTACAAAAGAAGAAAGAGGTCTTGCATTCCTATGTGGATGACCTCACCAGGGCATATCCGAAGGCCAAACTTTGTATGGGCTGGTGTTTGATGATTTAGCAGCCTTTTAAGAGAGGTTCACAGAGGAGGCTGACCTCAAGGAAGAAACAATCCTAGAGTCGACGAGCTTCAGGAGGTGTGTGGAAAAACTTATCAGTCCTGTTGCTATCTCATTGTACATTGAAGGGTTCAATAAGCTTAAAGAGCTTAACCCTGACTTGAGACTTGATCCGGAGATGCATGATTGGTTATACTACCCTGAGCTTGCCAGAAAAGGACTTCCTTGGTTGGAGGAAACTTCTCAGGACAGTGTCTCAATAGTTTCTCTTTCTGAAACCTTGGCGACCCCGGCTAAGACCCTTGCTACTAGACCTGTTGTTGAAGCTCCTTCTGGTAAGAAATCTCTTGGTCTTCAAAATCTTTTATCCTTCCATAAGTACTGAATCCTGTTGACTTATGAGAGTTATTGTTGATTTGCATATGTCAAGCTGTTGTGCTTTTGCCGGTGAATTTTCTTCAGAGCCTCCCGTGGATCTTGGGACCTCTAATAATGTAAAGTTTCCTAATCCTACCCTGGAAGTTCAACCAATCCTTCCTGAAGCTACTGAACTTGTTGAAGCTCCAGAGGAGACCTACTGAACTTGTTGAAGCTCCAGAGGAGACTACTTAGACTCCCAATGCTTAGCTTTGAAGTTTTTCCAATTTTTTTTTTCTGACAAACAATTTTATTTATATTTGCCTTAGGTTGTACTAATTGAATTCCGCTCACTATGAGCCTCTTTCCTTTTCTTCCTTACGTTTTTTTTTTTTTACACAACTAAACAATACTTCATGCTATTCCCCTTAGCATGTTTGTAAAATATTTCTAGTGAAATTCTTCAATAAATTTGCACTTTTTAGAAAGGCTATGTTCCAATAACTGTAAAAGAAATCTTTGCAGCAGAATGTTCTTTGTAGCACCTTAACTTGTATGAAAGAAAGCCTTCATAATGATAAGATTTGCAGAACTTCATAATAATAAAACTTGTAGAATAGGAATCTAATAATTTGCAACATAATAATTCTCTCGAGCCAGTCATAAATTAAAGCATGAAATTGTTTAAGAAGGTAAACATACCAAGGTCTTAGAAATTGTCTACCTTCCAAGTCTACTAATCTATAGCTTCCATATTGAAATACCTCTTGGACTAAGTATGGACCTTCCCAAGCTTCCTGCAGTTTAGAAAGTTGTCCTTGCTTGCCAACATCAAATTTCTTGAGAACCATATCTCCCACGGAATATTTTCTTTCCATAACTTTTTTGTTGAAAAAAGTTGTAATTTTCCTTTTGTACCTTTTATTGGCTTCCAGTGCTTTGTTTTTTACTTCCTCAAGGAGGTCAAGGTCTGCCCTTCTCTCCCCCTCATTCAAGACTGAATTGTATTCAATAAGTCGTTTACACTTCGATCTCCATTGGAAGCATTACTTCTAAACCAAAGCATAGGCTAAAGGGAGTTTCTCCAGTAGCTTTCCTTGGGGTGGTTCTATAGGCCCATAGTGGATTAGGAATTTCTTCTAGCCACGAGGTCTTTCAATCTCTTTTTCCAAATCTGTTAGTCTTTCCCTAAGACCTTCAGAATGGTTCTGTTTGTGACCTCCGCCAAGCCATTTTCTTGTGGATGTGCTACTAAAATTAACTTTTGCTCAATGCCCAGGTAATCGCAAATGGTCTTGAAAGGAAAACCATTGTCAGAGATTATAGCTTGTGGGATCTCAAATCTGCAAATGATATTCCTCCATACAAAGGATTGGACCTTCTGTGAGGTCGTCGAATAGGTTCAGCCTAAACCCATCTTGTGAAATACTCAACTGCTACGATTAAGAATTGCACACTCCCTACTCCTTTTGGAAATGGTCCAAGGAGGTCTATCCCTCAAATGTCAAAGGGGTCTAAGGTGTTTATTGAATGGTACTTGTTAGGAGGTCTGTGTTACTTATTCCCATGTAATTGATAGCTTTCACCCTTCTTGACAACCTTCTCTATGTCTGATACCTTAGATGCCAATAATAACATGTCCGGTGGATTTTCTTTGACATTGTCTTAGCTGCAACATGAGATCCGCATATACCTGTATGAGTCTCTTCAATTACATATTTTGCTTCCGTTTTCTCGAGACACTTGAGTAAGGGCCAAGTGTATGATCTTCTATAAACTTCATCACCTCCTATGAGCACATACTTTTAAGCCCCATTTTCTGACCCTGCTAGCTTCCTTTTTGTCTTCAGGTAGCTCTCCATTCTTAAGATATCTAAAGAGGGGATATCTCCAGTCTACTTGGTCTTCTATCATTAAACTTTCCTCAAGAGCTATGGAAGGGGAATCCAGACTTTCAATTAGGAGCTCTCCCTTTGTTCCTTCCAAGTTCTTGAAGACCTTCGATAGGATGTCTACTTCTAGATTTTGGCTCCCTGGAATCTTTTGTATGATGAAATATTCTAGATTTGATGTCATATCTTTTACCTTCTCTAGGTATTGTATCATGTTATCTTCCTTAGCCTTGTAGTCTCCTCAGAGTTGACTTACTATAACTTGTGAGTCCACCTTTGCAGAGCTCATAACTCCATCCAGCTAGCAGTGCTTCATATTAGCCTCAATCCAGCTAGCAGTGCTTCATATTCTAACTCGTTGTTTGACGTAGGAAAGTTATACTTTATTATGTAGGGAACTTTCACACCTTTTGGACTGATCAGCATGATATCCGCTCTAGTATTTTCTTTTTCTATTGAACCATCTGTATACATGATCCATACATCTTCTTCCTTGGTTGTTTTGATTTCCATGGACATTCTTGTGCATTCTTCAATAAAGTCCTAGAGAGCCTGTGCTTTGATTGCTCAGTGAGACTCGATGTCTATTTGATATCCAGAGAGCTCTAAAGGCCATTTCATAGTTCTTCCCGAGAGCTCCGGCTTTGCCAATGCTTGTCTTAACAATAAATTCATTAGAACCTTTATAGGGAACACCTCAAAATAAGGTTTAAGCTTTCTTGATGTAATAATAATCAGATACAAAGATCTCTCGAGGTCTGAGTAATGAACCTCTAGACCTCTCAACAACCTACTTACATAATAAACTGGGAATTGCAATCTTGACCTTTCTACTATGAGTACAAAGCTTACTGCTTTTTCAATGGCAGCGAGATATATTAAAAGCTCCTCCCTGACCCGTGGAGATACCAGCTGAGATGGTTTTCCTAGGAATTCCTTTAGCTTGGCAAAGGCTAATTGACATTCTTCAGTCCATTGAAAACCTGTAGGTTTTTTCAGGTATGTCATAAAACTTGGACCCATTGTCAGCCATTTTGCTGATGAACCGGCTAAGAGCTGCCGTTTTTCCTGTCAAGCTTTACACTTCTTTTATGCTTTGGGGAGCTTCCATGTCCAGCAAAGCTCTAATCTTGTCAAGATTTGTGTCAATCGCTCTTTTTGAGATCATGAGGCTCAAAAACTTTTTCGATGAGACCCCAAACGTACACTTCTCGGGGTTGAGCTTCATATGCACAAACTTCAACGTTTGAAAGATCTCTCTGATATCTTAAATAAAGTCTTTTGAGGCTTTAGACTTGATGACAATATCGTCCACATAGACCTTGATGTTTCTGCAAAGCTTTGAAAATTTTATGCATAGCTCATTGAAATTCTGCTCTTCATTTTTCAAATCGAACCCATCTTGGTGCAGCAATGGGTTCCAATTTCTGTTATGAAGAAGGTCGTGTAGTCTAATGTCATGGGTATTTGATGATACCCTTTATAAGCATCCAAGAAACATAACCATTGGTAATCAACAATAGAGTCAATCATCTGATCGATACTGGGTAGTAGGTAGGAGTCCTTCTAGTAATATTTGTTTAAGGTCGTGAAGTCTACATATATCCTATGCATGCCTTCTTTCTTGGGAACCACCACTGGATTGGCCAACCATTCAGGGTATAGGACCTCTCTAAGTATTCTTACTTCAAGAAGAGATTAGACCTCTCGAGCTATCACCTCGTTTCTCTCAAAAGCAAAGGTCCGTTTCTTCTGCTTCACTAGCTTTACCCTAGGTCATACACCAACTCTGTGCTCAGCTATGCTTCTGTCAATACCTTCTAGGTCTGTGGGCTTCCAAGCAAAGCCCTTTAGGTTCTCGCAGAGTGTATACAAGCTTTCCTTTGGTCTTGGGAGGAAAATAGTCTAATATTTTAATTCCCTTTTTGGGAAATTCAGGATTCAAGTATACTCTTTGCCCTTTTCTAGTTGCCTGGATTATTAACCCTGACTTGATCCTCCCAAAGTTGTGAATAAGGGAGCTCTCTGCCTGTAGGTCCATGACTCCTTTTCTACCCAGGATGGCATTATAAGTCCCTGGTGCGTCAACTACAAGCCATTCCATGACTTTTGTCACTCCTTTTCCATTCTGTGTGACTGAAGTTAGGATCTTTAAAATCCCTTCTGCATAGGTCGTTAAGCCACTAAAGCTCGTAAGTGCAATGTCGGTCTTGATCAGCAAATTTTTGTTAAGTCCCATCTTAACAAATGCCTTTTTAAAGAAACCATTGACCGCACTTCTAGTATCTACCAGAAATTTTCTCACCAAAAAGTTTTCTATTTGCAATTAGACTGTAAAATTTCCACATCTGTACCTCTTGCTCTTTTTGGATCTCCTTTCAATTGCATTGATGTCTCTCATATGAGGTCTCTGTTAAGCTAAACCTCCTATTTGCTCTAAGAATTCTTGCAAAGGACCTTCTTTAATCAACCTCTCTATTTCTCTTTTGAGGTCGAAACAATCTTCTATAAGGTGACCATGATCTTTGTGATATTGGCAAAATTTGTTCATATCTCTTTTTCCCTTGGAGACTTCAGAGGTCGTGGAGATCTCAATAGACTTTTCCTCTCCATTGTTATTAAAACTTTTGCTCTTGGGGCCTTCAAAGGTGTGCTAATCAGGTTATTAAAGATCTTCGTTTTCTTTTCTTGAGATCCTCCTTTTTGCTGGAGGTCCTTCCTATCTCTCTTTCCAGAAATGCTTTTATGTTGATGCTTTACCTCAGTTGTTTTGTCAGTTGGAGGCTTAAATCCAGGAATTTTCTTTTGGATGACAGTTTCTTCTGGCTTTATCAACCCCTCCAAAAGAGTTTCACCGTCAAGACCTCCTCCTCTATTAGCCTCAATGCTACATACCCCCTTGCAATCCTTGCTTGAAGGCAGTGATGTACATGGCGTCATTCTTTTATTCAATTTCTACGGCCTCGTTGTTGAAACGAATGTAATAGCTCTTGGTGCTCTCTTCAACCTTCTGTTAGATTGGAAAAAGATGATTTATGTCCTTCTCACACCTTTTACTGCTTTGATAGTTTTTCAGGAACAGGTCTTTAAGTTGATTCCAGCTCGCAATGCTTGCTACTAGAAGTCCTTTGAACTAGGATTGAGCTTTTTGGTCAATGTGAACCTCAAAGCTCTACATTTTACATGGTCTGGATATTCAAACATCTCCATATAAGAGACATATTCATCAATGTGGAGCTGTGGATCTATGGTCCCATCATACTTTGTAGCGATATGAGGGGCCGGGGGCATCTTTTTCAGTCTAATTTTGTCAACAAAGGGTGATCATTCGACAAGGTCTATCCCAATTTGTGGATCAGGACCTTCAACCTCTTCATGGTTGTTATCAGGTGCTTTTTTTCCCTGATCTGCCGGTACCTCAATGTTTCTGCTCGTAGTTTGTTCAAGGTGATCATTTTGAGGTCGGTCTCGTGAGATAGCTGCTCGATTTAATCTATCTCTCAAATCAAACTCTTTTCCTATACTAAGAGTTTCTCGCAAGTTTGCTGTGGGTGTTTTCCTTTACTACCCACTTCATTATCCTGCAAATTTCTTCCTTCTCCATGAGCTTGAGTTTCCTACTATCGTGCTGCATCCTCGGGCCTTTTAGTAGCATTTTCAGGTCTTTCCCTTCTTTGATCAAAGACTTCTGAGGGCCTCCTCTCAGTATGTTAAGTGTGTGATGGAGTCCTCGCTATGAAGGCATAATCTCTTCTATTCAAGATTTTGTAGAACATTTACCATTCTTTCTACCAAATGTTCAAGCATTGTGACATGACTTCCTCGCGACCCACTTGAGGTGTGAGGTTGTCTTGATGCCACATTCTCTGAGGTATTTCTCTCATACTGTGTCTTTGTTGGTCTTCTCAAGGGACTCGAACGAGTTGGTTCAGGGTATTACCACATTTCCTCCAGTGTTCTAGAATGTCCAGATTGAGTTGTCATCGGATTCTGACTCGATGCTAGAATAGGGGCATCCCCCAGGTTTCCTTCTGGAAGCATCTAAGAAGATTCCTCTAGGATTGTTTCTTCAATCCGCAGTTCTATCATGTGTGGTCGTTCTCCTGCCTTTGCCATTTATTTTTAGTTTTAGGAATACCTTTTTGTAAGAATTCTCACAGACGATACCAGAAATGATGGAGTTCGGAAGAGACCTTCAGGTCCCCCCTCGAAATGGCGCCTGTAAGAACAACAAAGAGAAAGGATGATATCACCGAAGTGGGCTGTTTCCCTGAGGATAACTCCAACAATCAAATTAGTACAGATTATGAGGGTTGTTCAGAGAGACTCTCTGTGACTTCCCTCTTCAAAAGCAATTATCCAGATTTAGAGTATTCAGTCTATCTTACCTTCTTGAGGATAGTTGATTTCCCTTGAAGTTAGGAGCAGTAGTATCCTATTTGGAATCAATTATGATCCCTTGTAATCCTAATAGATTGTGGGTAGAATATCCCGCCAATCTTTTAATGATATTTTTAAGAAGTTTCCTTGTAGGAGTGTATCGTGTTTCTTTAATGACTCTGGGCGACTATTAAGGGTACATCCAAAACCTCTAAGAGTTTTATAGAACTCGCTCGAGACCTTGTAAGTGCTTATGAGTCTTATAGAGCTCACCAGAGATCTTCATGGTGGTACAGTGACCTTGGGAGTGGTCTAGCAACTTTCCACTAGGTCCAGCGGCTTTAAGGAGATCCTTAGCAACCTTCTTCTCTATCATAATTCCAAACTTGGTGATCGTGGAATTTACTGAGATGAACATAGGTCATGAACTAGTTTTTAAGACCTTCATCTGGTGTATTTTGGTGTGTTTATAGACCTTCGTAGGTTTAGACCCAAGTGTAATTTGGTTTGTTTGGTATTTAAATTGGGTCTTTAGGTTTTACACATTTGCCCATCAATTATACATTTGAATAAATATTTATGATACAATCCTTTAATTATAGGGGAGGAGTGGGTAAAAGAAAACTCCTTTAATTATATAGTTATAAATAATATATGTATATTTAAAGTTTCTCTTTTAATTTTTATAGAAGTTGTTTCTAAAAAAGGTGTCCTTCGCTTATAGATAACTTGGTCGTATTTAAGATTTTATTTGTAAATATTTTTTAATTAAAAATAGATATAAATTGAATAGTTTGAGTAAATATTATCTTTTTTTTAGTTATGAATATTTCTTATCTTTATAAAAAATTAATAATTTTATAGAAAAACGATATGGTCAAAGAAAATTTTAAAAATAAATAGATAAATAAGAAAAATTGTGGAAATTGTGAGTAAGGCAAATGTAAAAACATAAGAATTTTTATATTAAAACTTTCAATAATTTATTTCATTAGAAGCATTTCAGTCTATCCACTTATTCTACGTGCCATTAGTTGATTCACTAAAAAAGCGAAAAATGTCTAAAGCGGTTCATCATCTTGTCCGTTCTGATCACAATGTCGAATTTCTTATTTAAGTTAGCATAGTGTTTACATATATATATATATATATATATTTATTTATATATCAAAATAGCATTCATTGACTCTTGTTTAAATATCAAATCGGAGATTCTTCCTCTATAAAAAAAATTATATATATATAAAAGAAATTCAGTTTCCCTCTTATCCATATCTTTCTCTATATGGAATGCACCCTTAATTCTTTAGCAGTTAGTTAACAATAACTGTCTTATTCTTTAAAAACAATTTATCAAATATCTTTAGAGTTTAGTTTATTCTTTTAGAATATAATTTATAAAATATATTCATAAAAAAAATTTTAAAAAATAAAAATATATAATTAATTTAAACTTTGACAATAAAAAAAGATAATTGACTTAAAGTTTAATCTTCTTAAAAACTTGGTAACTATAACCTTATTTTGAAGGCAGAAACTAGCTTGGACTTGTGTTTGGGCATAATTCTTCTTTATGTACTAAAAGAGAACAAAAAAGGTTTAAGACTATCAAAGTTGTCAATTTTTTTTAATTTGACCATTAAACTTTAAAACGGGTTAATTTAATTATTATACTTTGAGTTTTTGAAAACCATTATACTCACCACGTAGCTTGTTTCATTGAGAGGGAGAGAGAGAGAGAGATTTAACTTATGAAAGAATCGCCATTTTGATATTAAAGTTATGTTTAATCTTAAGATTGATGTATCCAATTTCCTATCAGCTAAATGCAAACAATTTTTGTGTATCAAAGGTAATACTACCTCCATCTCATAAAGATAGTCCACGTTTCCTTTTTCCTTAGTCCCAAATTATAGTCCAGTTTCTTTTTTGAGGAGAGATGGTTTTGAGTTAAAAGACAAAATTACCATCATTAATTATCTCTTCATATCTATTACTTTCAATTCCAATAAATTAAATATAGGGTATAAAAGTAAAATTGCCCTTAAAATTAATTACATTAATTATACCAACTAACTTTTCTTAATATCCGTAGAAAAATAAAGTAGACTATATTTATGAGATGGAGGTAATAGATTATTTCAACACAATTAAAGCCAAAGATACACGTGGTTATTATGTGGCTCATTTTCGAGAAAGTGAAAAAGTGTGTACACAAAAATTACTCTCTCCAAAGCACCAAGAAAAATTGTGATATTCCAATCTCACCTTGAGAATACCTATAGCACTTAGGAGAAAAGACAAAGCTCCTTCTCTTAGGGAGCAAGTGCACTTTGCTGTTTGTTTTGTATTGTCTCCCCTTTTCTTTTTAATTTTTCATGTGAAAAAGTCTCTTATGTGCATATTGGTTTTGGAGGAAAAAATTATTGAGTAGTTGAGGTTACTTTGGAAAAAAAAAATTTTTAAAAAAAGGAATCACGTGATCAACACGTGTAATTTTCCCCTGAATTATTTGGCATATGATGGAAACTGAAATTATTAATCTGGAGGCTCCATAAATTATTCGGGTAGGGGATCTTAACCTATTTGGTCTCTCATATTTAGGTCAAATTTATAATTTGATTTCAAGTATTTTTTTAGGACCGATATGGTCCCTCATCAAATTATAATCCGTCGTTTTCGTCCAAATTATCATTCTTTAGCAAGTCACAGTAAGAAAATTGTTACATGACTAATATAAAATGACAAAAATATCAATTGTTGCTTTCAAATTTAGGCTTAATATGAATTTTGATATAATTTAGATATCTAATAATTTAGATTTGAGTATTTTAGGTTAATTCAATTTGTCAGTTAATGTAATGGTAACCAAATTTTCTTTCGTTTTCGTTTCTTTTCTTCAATATTTTGGAGTTGGATTATGAGTGAGAAGATTATCATCGACATTTTTATCTGTTTAAATCTACCCAGAATTGGTCACGTGGCAGTTCCACATTGTGACATGCTAGATAATGATAGTTTGGATCAAAACTGTTAATCATAATATCATGAAGGACGATTGAAAAAAAATATATTTGGGATCAAATGATAATTTGATCTAAACATGAGGGACCAAAAGGACTAATAGCCCTTATGGAAATTAGGGAGAAAAAAAGACTTCAATTCTAACTTTGGGTATAATTTTTAGTATAGAAATGGTGATTAGTAAAATGGAAATAGTTTAAGACGAAGAGGTATCTAATAAAATTCTTTAAATGTTAGAACTCATATTAGTAGGAAAAAAAACTTTTTTTAATTTGCAATCTTATATAGAGGCAGGAAAATGGTTGCTTATATTCTTTTCATTTAGAATTGAATGTTAATTTTTATTTAGAGACGTTAAAATTGAATATCTCATTTTTTAAATTAATTAAAATTCTAAAAAAATGATATTATTATATTAAAAATAAACTAAATAAAATATATTATATTATATATAAAAAATTTATCAAAATCAAAATGGAATGTTGAATCTTAGACAAGGGGATGTATCATGGGTGTCACTAAGGGTGAAAGTAATGCTAAAAGACTATTTAATTAAAAAACTAAAGTCGTAAGAGAAACATATGAAATCGCCGTATTCTATTTGTTTTATTAATTTCGTATTTCAATGGGAAAAATTCGCTTTTAACCGCAACACAATTAACTTACGTGTTTTCTGTTTCCAAAATCATTTACTACTAATTGCTCCTTCTAATAGAAAGTGAAGAAAGAGTGAGGAAAAAAGAACCTTCTACTTCCTCTATTTCTTTTTAGATGACTTTTAAAATTTAGGAATACAAACAAATATAATGATTATTTTAATTTTTTTATTTTAAGTAAAATCTCCTTCATATTAAATACAAGCTTGAAATCCATATCCTTTCGATTAATGGGTAAAATAGTAAATACACAAACTATAAATTTCAAGTTCAAATTACATTTATCCTCTTTAATTGGATACCGTGTGAATTCATGGATGATAATGATGGGCTCAGGAAAAATCCATCTTAATTGAGAACGAACGAGAAAATATTGGGTCCATTTGGACAGAGTGCTTTTAAGAAAGGAAAAAAAAAATGTATTCCAGACCTACTTTGTGGTTCTCCAATTTTCTTTCCCCGTGGTCGGACCACCAACTCTTAGCAACAGCAAAATCCTTTTTTAAAAAAATTAAGAGTGTGATTGGATACTCAATTTTTTACCTTTATTCTTTATCTATCAGCCCATAAAATATATTAATCAATTAAAGTTCGTTTTAAGGTTTAAAAATCAGAAAAATTGATAAATTCCATCTTAAATAGATGCTTTAATTTGATTTTTTTAAAAAAATTTCCATTTTGAGTAAAATATGAATTTCAATTTAAATATACATTTTATGGAAGTAGATGACACTATCCATTTAGATGGTCTCCAAGTCCTAAATCACTCTTATTTATGAAAAGCAATTTGTGGTTGTGGTTATTGAGGTTGATATGATCAGATCCTGAATCGAAATCTGTTGGTACGAAGTTCTAGGAGGCGTTGATCATTGATGTAGGTGAAAGGTGTTTTGGCCAAGATTTGGATAGTCCGGATGTCTCGGTAAATTCCAAAATGGATTTTTGTAGGAAGAAGATGATAGGTGATAATTCGGTAATTTGTGATCTTGTAAAGGACAATGAGGTCTTGAACCCTAATTGTTCTACAACTTGAATAAAAAAGTTAGAGGTAAAAAGCCTAGTAAACCCTTAACTATCTAGAATTTTGAATCACTTAAATTTTGAAGACTAGATATAAAGTCATGAATTTTTAAAGTTTTTATGAATTTCTACTAAAATGTGATTGTCAGACATATTTGAGGGTTAACAACTCCTTTACCTGGGTTGTTTTTCTGCAAAATTTATATGGATATTAGATGGAAATGAGAGCTTTCTATAGCTATTTAAATTATGTAATTATGATTCCTAAATCATGCGGTACGAGGGTTCGAATTAGAGTTCATGTTAAGAGTTAAGACAGAATCTGGAAATTTGGGAAAAATGAACCATATCTTAGAACAAAGCTACAGTCACCCCAATATGGAATTGTCATGAAATTTTGAAACATTATATTTTATAGGATAAATTATCCTCGTAATCCTGAACTTATTCAAAATGTTCAAAAACAATCTTAAACTAATTTTCTATCTAATCATAACTTCCATCTCTTAAAATGATCCACGGATGCACTTCTGTCAATTATATCCATTAAGTCACAAACAAATAGAGATATTTTTGTCTTTTAAAAGTCATTCGGGGAAAAAAATCCAAGCAACTAAACCAAAACCATTCTCAATTTTTTTTTCTCTCTCTCTACTTTCTCTCTCTTCTCTAAATGCTCTCTACTTCATCACCCACACCATTTATTCCCCCCACACTGCTGATAGGGTGGATCCGGCCACCTTGCCTGCCTCCTCTCTCCTCTGTTGACTTCTTCGACCCCACTCACTCTTCTTTCTCCTTCTTCTTGCCCTTTTTCTTCCCCAAATTGGCAGATCTACCATTTTTCCCTGCCCAGCCACCACTACTACCTGCCTAGCCTTTCCCACCCCTAGCACAACCGTCGACCGCCTCTAGAACTTCAGATCCGGCCGCCGCCCACCAAGGACTAATATAGAAGATAATGTTCTAGAATGCAAACCATATGTTCTAGAAGATAATTTCAAGACCAGCCTCTTCCACTACTCTCTCCACGCGGCCCAAGTCTGACTCCACCGATCATCTTCTCCGGCCAGGTCTCCTGATACTGGCCTCTTCTCACAACGCTGATCTCCAATCTGCAACCACAGCCCCACAACCAGCCTCATCTTCCTTCTCCTTCTTCTCCTGATGGCAGATCCGCAGCCGTCTTCAGCTCCTCAGCCC
>JAWZTD010031572.1:0-14644 GCA_035221335.1 Echites panduratus
CGACCCTACTTGCCATTATCTGCAATTCATATTTTGAGAGTAGGAAATTTTATTTTTGTTGGATTCGACACCCATCAGCCACTTATTAAGAAAAAAATGAAGTAGAAGTTCCACTAGAATTTGAAAACACAAAAGCAAGCAACAAATGCACTCCAATTAATCACCAAGAAGAAATAGATAGGCCTCCCTATAGGGAGCTGGATCTCGAATCCATGAGGAAGCTAGATCCAGAGTCCCAGGATTTAAAAAAAAAATTCATATAATCAATTTGAGAACGATACATATCTTATTTTTGAGGAATGATGCTGGAGATCTTGTACAATAGAATTGATCTAGATATCCTGATCTACTCAGCTTAAGGTCTGCTAATCTAATCTATTCCCTATCTATCTAGGTGAACAAAATGAGAAATGGAAGAAGAAACATGAGTGGAGGACAAAAAAGGATGGAGAAAAATTACTTCTATTTCTCTTTTAGAAATTATTTCTGGTTGTTAGTTATTATAGGATAAATAAATATCTTATATAATAACTAAAATAGAAAAAGGCTTGTCTATGGACTAAGAACCCAAGAGTCCATCTATCATCTTATTTAATTAAATGTCTTATAATTATTCATTGGATCATTAACATAATATAAATTATTATTGGGCTTAAATAAAATAATTGAGTAACTATTTATTTTTATTAGTCTTGTAATTAATGACTTAGGTCCATGAGATTAATTATTGATGGGCTAAAAAATAAATAAATATTGGGCAAATGAGATTAATTTTTGAGCAAATGAATTTTCCTTTCCTTTGATTTCTTTTATAATGAATTTACATACAAAAGGAATTCTATTTATAGTGTTTTTGTTCAACCCCTTTTAAATAAATAAGTTTGGGGAAAGCAATTACAAAAAAAAAGCCCTAAACTATGCAAGAAATACAAGCTAAGATGGAAGAAATAGCAAAACAGTCGTTGCTGGTCAAAGATTAGCAGGTGCAGACTGTGTTCAGTTAAGCGCTAGATGTAGTCAGCCTGGTGCTGATCAAAGCACCTGGAGGAGGACTGGATGTCTTCTAGAAATGGTGGTCAGGAGCCAGACAACCATGCCAAATCCATTTTTTTCCTCTACCTCTTTGAGACCACTCTTCCATCCATTCTTGTATGTTTTTGTTCCAATCTTCCATGACACTTTTGGGTGTAAATTCAAGTCCTTTTTAACCTCCAAAAGATGCAACATTCCATAATCTTTTATTTTCATATTCTTCTTCAAACTTGGTTGGCTCAAAGATTTCCTCAAAATCAAGTTGTTCTTCCTTCCTTTGGAGGTATGAAAATAGCACCTTCTTCATCTTGGATGCTCAAGCCCTTGTGATAGTTTCAAAAGGCATTGATGGTGCCAGGTCTCCATCATTCTATCTGATTTTCAAAAACATACAGCAGCAGAAAAATTATTTTTAAAAATTTTTCAATAACCCTATCCAAGGTCCAATCACATTATGTAAAACCAATAAAAGAAGATGATACCCTTTTGGAGCTGATACTTAATGAAAAGCCTTGATTTCTCCGAACCTACGAGTTACCTTTTTATCGAAAGCCCCCTACTGGTATCCACACAGCAAGGTTTAACGAACTGATGCAGGTTTGCTAGAACCAAAACTTCTAAATTGAATATTTTCATTAGCATAGAGATGATGTTGGCGAAATTTTAGAGAAAACAGAGTAACAATTGCAGCTAGCAACGAACTTGTTCTATATTTCTGAACTCTCTCTATGCCATAAGAATGTTTCTAAATATGCACTCTAACTATGCCATCTTTTCATATCATACATTAAAACAAAAAAATATCCTACAATTAGGAAATCTAACTAATTCCACAAATTATTCAAAATAATTTAAGAATTTTTTATCTCATCAAAACATGATTTTAATTTTCCTTTTTAAATTCTTATTAAAAAGAAAATCTACCAATTGCATCGAAATGATAATTCAATGAATCTGGACACAAATTTCCAATTCGTTAAAAAAACCCATGACTACAAACTTTAGTGTGTGACCTTATAGGTTCAGTTAACATCGGCAGCGGGCCTAAGCCAACATGTCATTAGCTGCCTCTAGCAAGACAATTATGACTACCTAAGTTAAGTAAAAATGTTTGTTCGATTTTAACATATTTTAAAGTCCAATATTTAAGCCCTTTGATACACAATATAAGGATTAACCATAAGGCTTAGATTAAGTCATCCTTATATAACTTAATCATTCATTTCTTGATCTATAATTAAAGTGTCTAAACAAATCATACTGATAACCCTTTATTTGTTCATTCGAGCACGACCATGCATTTCACATTTTAAATCATCATATGGGCCCATGGATATTTCACTCAAAATGAGTGAAACAAATCCCATCTTTTTTTTTCATTCACATTTCTCTCCATGATTCATACTATGTCTAACTAAAGCCTGCATAGTCATCCAGTTAAAGATAACGTTCGACTAGGTCAAAACATAGAATTCCTCACATAAGAATTCATGATGAAATCAGGTCAAGGGATTGAAATATGATTATAAAGATGAGAAGTACCTATGACATAATCCATGCAGCATTCTCATTATGGGTCATGTCCAATATATTATTCTTTAACATGTATCTATGCTCTGACTTAAATATCTCATATTCAAGATCAATAAAACATGATCATCAGTCGGATTACATACTATTCTTAATTTATTATTGTTCCAACAATAATAATAGAATGGGGACTATTTAGAATAATATATCTATTTCTAAGTCACATACTTAATTACCAAAAAGCAGATAATATTATTCATGGAATAATAGATATAATAAATTAATGTCATATATAACATCAGAATTTATAAATACGAATTTATGTCATTGTCCTGATACACAATACTATCAAACTAACACTTGCACTAGGCACAATTAGACATAAATCTCAAACCTATTGATCTAGTATGACTTCTATGTTTTGAATGTGGAAGTGGCTTAGTCAATGGATCTGTAATGTTATCATCTGTATGAATCTTGCATATCTTCATGTCTCATCTTTCAATGATCTCTCATATGGGGTGGAAACGTCTAAGTATATTTTTGGATCTCTAATGTGATCTAGGTTCCTTAGCTTGTGCTATGGCCCCATTGTTATCACAATATAAATCTATTGGATTCGCAATGCTAGGTATCACACCTAGTCCAGCAATAAACTTCTTGATCCAAGCAGCCTCTTTAGTTGCATCCGAAACTACCAAGTACTCAGCCTCTGTAGTAGAATCGACAATGATATGTCTAGCTTTCAACTTTTCTAGCTAACAACACCTCTATTCAAACAAAATACAAATCCTGATTGAGATATAAAGTCATCCATGTCGGAATAGAAACTAGCATTACTGTAACATTTACAACCAGTTCACTTTCGTGTCCTCCATATATTAAGAACACAACTTTAGTTCTTCTTAAGTACTTAAGAATGTTCTTAACTACAGTCCAGTGAGGCACACCAAGGTCTGACTGGAATCCATGTTAGGTTTTTGGACCTTCAGGTAGGTCAACCAAGATCTATACTTGGTTATCATACATGGATTGCATTTCAGCTTTCATGGCTAAGAGCAATTTCTAACAATTAGGACTACTTGTAGCATCTTGGTAGGAAGTGGGCTCATCATGATCAATGAGTTCCACATTATGATTATCAGTCACAAGAAATTCATATCTCTTGGGTTCTCGAAGTTCCCTACCAAACCTTCATGGGCCTTGCATTATTGGAGTAGACATTTCTATAGCTTGAGAGTCAGGTTGAGATTCCATCACAGGCTCAACAACCATTTGTTGATCTCGAATTTCTTCAAGATGTATTTTTCTCACACTAGTTCTTTTGGAAATGAATTCCCTTTCTAGAAAGACTGCATTACGAGCAACAAACACTTTTTTCTTTGATGGGAGATAGAAATAGTGATGTGATTTTCGAAATTGGATTGATGTTAGAACGCAATCAAGATCAAATATCACACTTAATTCACAGGATTCAATTAAGGTTTGGGTTTGGTTAATTAGAATGACTTATGAAGCTAGTTCTTCATCGAAGAGAAGATGTAATTTGATTCAAAATAGATTAGTTGAGTTTGAATTCAAAATAAGAAGTATTTATAGTAGGGAAACACCTAAAAACTAATTAAGACGTTCTTGGGTGTTAATTACATAAAACACCCCTAAACTAATGTCTAGAGACAAGCTTAAAACTAAAAGAAATGACACTAAACAATTCTGTCTAGAAGGTGTCCGATGCCGGATAGGAGTCCTAGTTCCAGATAGAAGAGCGGAGAGCCAGGATGCTTCTGGAATGGCACAATTTGTTTCTAATTCTATCTAGCTCTGGACAGGTTCTACCTAGCATTGAACAGCCTTGACTTTTCCTGCCATCTTCATTCTTTTGGATTCAATTCTCCAAGTTTTCATGTGGTTTGTTTCCTTTCCATTTTGGTTCCTTTCTTGACACGAATTGTAGCATGAATTCAAGCTTTCTTCCCCCTTTAATGAAAATACATTCCATATCTTCAAATCAACTTGATTATCTTCAAACTTATTCCTTTTAAAGATAGCTTCTGAATCAAGTAGTTCTTCATTTCTTTGCAAGAATGAGATGAATGCTTTTCTCATCTTTCATGCCTTTGATCTTGTGATTGGTCCTTGTGGCAATCAAGGAGCTAGGTTTGCATCATCTCCCATTGCTCAAGAGGATTCATCCTCGAATCCTCTTCATCTACGTTGCCTACATTGTCATTTATCTTCTCAATGACTTGAAATGGACCATCATCCTTTGGTTTGAGGTTCGACTTCCGAGCATGTGGAAAACGTTCCTTTCTTAAATGTATCCGCACCCAATCTGCAACTTCAAATTCCACCTTCCTAATTCATTTGTTATGTTGTTATGCATGTCTTCGGTTTTACGATTGGATATTATCCCTTGCGTTTGCATGAAATTGCTTAACCAAATCAGCTTTCTTTGCACCATCTAGACTATGAATGTCACTCAACGGTAAATTAGTTAGATCATGAGGAGTCAAAGGATTAAATCCATATACCAATTCAAAAGGAGAGAAATGCGTGGAAGAATGAACATATCTATTATATCCAAATTCAACAAATGGTAGACAATCTTCCCAAGATTTCAGATTCCTTGTTATTATGGCTCTTAACATGATCCCCAATGTCCAATTGACTACCTCCGTTTGTCCATCTGTTTGAGGATGGGAAGTAGTAGAAAATAGCAATTTAGTTCCCAAATTTCCCCATAGCACCCTCTAAAAGAGACTCAAAAACTTAGTATCTCTATCACTCACAATGGTTTTTGGAATGCCATGAAGTCTTACCACCTCTTTGAAAAACAAATTTGCAACATGAGATGCATCATCAATTTTTGAGCATGCCATGAAATGTGCCATTTTTGAAATCTATCAACTACCACAAGATTGGAATCTTTACCACCCTCTCCCTAACTAGTTTTTGGCAATCCAAGCACAAAATTCATTCAAACATCTTCCCATGGATCTCTAGGAATAGGTAAAGGCATGTAAAAACCATGTGATTTAAGAGTAGATTTAGCCTTCTTACACAATGCATGTTTCACAAACTCTAACCACATCCTTTCTCATATGTGGCCAATGGAAATGTTCTTTCAAAACAGCCAAAGTTTTTGTTATTCCAAAATGTCTCATAAGTCCCCCACTGTGACTTTCAACAAGAAGCAATTTCTCAAGGAACATTTAGGAATACATAGCTTATCCTCTCTAAACAAGTATCCATAATGCAAATAGAAATTCTCACAAGCAACAAACAACTTCTTAAAGTCATCATCTTCCATATATAACTCTTTAACAAACTCAAAACCAAGCAATTTAGCTTCAAGAGTTCAAAGCAAAGTGTACCTTATAGGCAGTGCATCTGCTACCACATTTTCTTTATGTAGTTTATATTTGATAACGCAGGGAAACATATCTATGAATTCCACCCATTTAGCATGTCTCATGCTCAGCTTTTGTTGGCCTTTGAGGTGCTTTAAAGACTCATGATCCGTATGGATGACGAACTCCGTAGCCCAAAAGTAGTGTTGTTTATGTTGTAGTGACCTAACCGAAGGAAACAATTCCTTGTCATACATAAAGTAATTCAATGTAGGTCCACTCAAATTTTCACTAAAATATGCTAAAGGTTTTCCATCTTGCATTAGCACCTCTCCAATCCCCAACCCCGAAGCATCACACCCAATTTCAAAAACTTTTGAAAAATCGGGTAAGGAGAGGATAGGGGCACTAGCCAACTTAGATTTTAACATTTGAAAAGCTTTCTCTTGCTCTTTCCCCCTATTAAACTTCACCTTTATCTTAATCATTACAGTAAGAGGAGCTGCAATAGTGCTAAAGTTGGAGCTAGACAAACCTTCTATAGAATGATGCCAAACCATGAAAGCTTGTTACCTCACCTGCAGTTTTAGGTATTAGCCATTCTGTGATTGTTGTTACTTTCTCCTCATCAACATGTATCCCATTAGGAGTAACAATATAATCAAGAAAAGTTATTTAGGCAAGCAAAATAAACACTTTTTCACATTAGCATATAGTTTCTCACTCCTAAGGATATCAAAAACATATCTCAAATGATCCATATGATCTTTCATGTATTTGCTATAAACCAAGATGTCATCAAAATACACCGTAACAAATTTGCCAATACAATTCCTAAAAATGTGATTCATTAATCTCATACAAGTGCTTGGTGCATTTGAGAGCCCAAAGGGCATGACTAACCACTCATAAAGTCCATGCTTTGTTTTGAAAGCAGTTTTCCACTCATCACTTGTTTTCATTCTAATTTGGAGGTAGCCATTTTACTAATCAAACTTAGTACACTACAACAAAAATGAACTTTAGGGACATTTTTAAATGTCCTTAATTGGTACCTATAAGGACATTTATGGAATTAAGGACGTTTATGCTAAAGGTCCTGTATAATGGAGTCACTAAAGATACCTTTTAAGGACGTTTAGGTCACTACTCTTTTGTGACCTTTGTAAACTTCAGGATTTGTATAATATTATAAGCGACCCTTATTTTTGTCCTAATTGAGTTTTAAGGACGTTTTAAAATATCCTTTATTAGATATTTAAGAACGTTAATTGAAGTCTTGTATTAAATTTTGAGACATTTATAAATGTCCTGTATTATCACATTTGGGACCTTTATTTATGTCCTAATTGAGTTTTAAGGATTTTTTAAAATGTCTTTTATTAAGCATTTAAGGACGTTTATTGAAGTCACGTATTATCACATTTAGAAACCTTTATAGTTTAATTTTAAGGACGTTTATCAAATTTTGAGACATTTTTAAAGGTCCTTTATTATTACATTTTGGGACGTTTATATATATCTTTTTTTTTTGGAAATGTCCTGTATTATGATTAATTAAGACATTTTCAATTTAATTTTACAAAATAACCTGGTCATTGCAAAAAAATTCAATCCCAATTCACATTGAAAGAAGATTCAGCAATACATGGAATTAAATTTAATTAAATCACAAAAGGTTATATATATTACAAGTAATTATAAAACATCTAAAGAGAAAGTATACTACTATCAACACCATCCTATATATATATTTACATGTAAAAAATTTAATTGTTCCTAAATCATGAAGTAATTTAATTAAAAAATGACAATTTTGTTTTTAATTAAAGTCCTAAACATGAACAAGACCAAAACATAAATGTAAATCAAAATTCTACTGTGATTCAAAGCAAGATAGGAACTTATAAGATGGGCACTAAACTACTACAAAATTCAATACCCATTCTCCAATGAACACTTCATAAATTTCATGACCTATAATTATACTAATCCTCTTGGTCAGAATGGGAAAGCAACTGACATTTACAAGGACTCTCTTTTAGCTAGAAGTATCTGTATTATTAGATGTTTAAATGATGTCAATAAAGCAGAGACCCTGAACTTCCCAAAAGATCTAACTCACCCTCAATTCCTCGTAAGCCCAGTAATATTGAGGGTATTTTCCTCCAGGACCACCAAATGCCTCTTGCCAAGAGTCCAACAAGAGCAGAATTTTATCTCTCACATGCATATCTGTCTGCACAAATTACAGAAGAAATTGTATTTTAATTGTGAGATTAAATTACAGGTGACAGACACATCTTTAGCAGAAAAAAGTTAAAAACTAAAAATACTACACCAAAAAGGAAAAGAAGCTTTGTAGGAATAAGTTCAAGTTATATAGGTCAGTAATAGTTCAAAGATCAAATGCTTCATATTCTAGTAATCCTAAATGCATGTAAAACCAATCAACATTCTACGTCATGCAATCATAAAAAGCACAGTCCAGAATTCTTCCAGTATAACTGAAAATCTGGTGTGCCAAACCAGCTTTCCTTGCCATCACTTCTGCAAATGCATATGAGTAGGCCAGATACTTAATGGGAGATATTCCCCACACCCATATGAGCATCTCCTGTATCGTACCTGAACAACAAATGTATTGAGGAAAGATTACACTGTATATTCCAATTATCCCCAAATAGATAATTGCCTTCATTTGATACAACTGAAGAAAGCACCTACTAAAAGTGGGGAGCATAGAATGAATGACATTTGATTCAAACAAGTTCCTTTGAGCCACACTTTCCAATAACAAGACGTGGAGGGAAAAAGGATAAAGAAAACGTTGCTGCCTCTGGGACTTCATCCGACATCGGATGGGAATGGTCAAGCGCCGGGCTGGATAATGGTGAGAGACCAGACTACTTCTGTCCAAGATGGAGTTGAACCAGAAAGTCTGCCTGGAGCCGGACAGTGTGTTCTGGTGCCAAACAGCTGCACCTTGAACTTTCCTCTTTGTTTCCTCTACATTCTCCAGCTATCTTTTGGTTCTTTCCTTTCCATGTCTTCTTAGCAAAGTTTGGGCATGAAATGACCTCTGTCTTGGCTCCGAAATTGTAGCATTTCAGCCTCATTTGTTAGTTCATAACCTTCTTGAGAATTTTGGGGTTCTTCATGGAAGACCTCTTGCCCAAGTATCATCATAAGTCTTCAATATATTTTCTTCCTCATCATAGTTCTTGACAAAAAATCCTAACTCTATTATCCTCCAAAGGTCACAATATTACAAAGTCTTATCCGCATTCTTCCTCAAACTTGTTGGTCTCAAAGTAGGCTTCAAAATCAAAATGCTCTTCCTTCCATTGGAGATATGTGATTAGAGCCTTCCTTATCTTTGATGCTCAAGTGCTCGTGATTGGTCTGGAAGGCATTGAGGGTACGAGGTCTCGATCAATTTCCATCAAATAGTACCATTTAGTTTCTTTTGGATACCCCAGAAATAGACATTTATATGATTTAGGTGTTAATTTATTAGATAATAAACAATTCACATAAGCTTCAGAACCCCAAATCTTAAGAAATGACAAATTAGGCTGTTTCCCAGTCCATAACATATGGTGTCTTTTGAATCACGTTCGATGGAACTCGGTTAAGCTAGAGAACAGTAGTTTCTAGGGCATACCCCCAAAAGGAGATTGGAAGGTCAATTTGACTCATCGTTGATCGAACCATATCCACTAAAGTTCAATTTCTCCTTTCGAATACACCATTCCATTGTGGTGTTCCAGATGAAGTTAATTGTGAGATTATCCCACAAGATTTAAGATGTTCATCAAACTGTAGGCTTGAGTATTCACCACCTCAATTTGATTGAAGCATTTTAATACTTTTGCCTAGTTGGTTTTATACTTCATTTTGAAATTTATTGAATCTATCAAAAGATTCAGATTTTTGTTTCATTAGATAGACATAGCCATACCTAGTGAAATCATCAGTGAAAGCAATGAAGTACTGATAACCTCCTCTAGCAAGTGCATTTAATAGTCCACACACATCAGTATGTATTAGGCCAAATAAATTAGTAGCCCTCTCACTTTGGCCTGTGAAAAGAGCTTTAGTCATTTTTCTCAATAGACAAGACACACATATTTCATATGGTTCTAAATCAAATGAATTCAATAGCCCATCATCATGGAGTTTGGACATGCAATTCTGGTTTATGTGACCCGAAAGACAATGGTATAAGTAGGTTTGATTAAATCATTAGATTTAAATTTCTTTATATTAATGTTGTAAATGGGCTTGTTGTTTGATCCATCAAGGTTGAGAAGATATAATCTATTAGTTAAAAGGGCACCTCCATAGAAAATGCCTTCTTTATGAATGGAACAAACATTATTCTTAATAATAAATTCAAAACCAACGATGTCCAAACAAGTAACTGAAATAATGTTCCTACTCATAGGATGAACGAAATAACTATTGTCTAAATTTAAAACAAGCCCAGTATTCAAAAGAGATTCATATGTTCCTATAACTAAAACAGCAACTTTTGCTCCATTGCCAACTCGTAGGTCCACTTATCTTTTTGCCAAAGATCTACTATTGCTTAGGCCCTACACATTCATAAAGATGTGAGATGTAGAACCGATATCTAATACCAATGAAGAAAAAGTAATAAATTAATTTCTATAACAAAAATACCTGAAGCAGCAGTCTCACTGCTCTTCATCTTTTAAGTTCTTCCAGATAGAGCTTGAAATTCCTCTTCCAATGACCAAGGTTATGGTAATGAAAGCAATCTCCCTCCTCAGGTAGATTTGATGGCCTAACCTTGGGTTTAGGCTTAGACTGGGCCTTGCCCTTCAACTTTTTTGCCATCAGCTAGCCTTTCCTCTTGTTCTGCTTTCCTTATCCCTTTCGCACCATCAAAACATTAGGCGTAGCCTTCTTATTGTTTTGCTCAGTTTACCTCAGCATCCCATGCAATTCAATAGTGGATTTCTCCATGTTGCGCACGTTGAAGTTCATGACAAACTGGTCATATTCTTCAAGTAATGATCCTAAGAACATATCAATTGCCACAATGGAGATGTTAGACTAGGTCAAAAGATAGAATTCCTCACATAGAAATCCATGATGAAATCAGGTCCGGGAACTGAAATATGACTATAAAGATGAGAAGTACTTACGACATAATCTATACAACATTCTCGTTATGGGTCATGTCCAATACATTGTTCTGTAACATATATATATCTTCTAACTTTAATATCTCATATTCATGATTATTAAAACATTATCATCAATCAGATTACATCCTATTCTTAATATATTATTGTTCCAACAATAATAATTGAATAGGGACTGTTTAGAATAATGTATCTATTGTGAAAAGGGTTTTACTATTAATAGATATAATAAATCAATCTCATATATAACATCAAAATGTATACATATGAATTTATCTCATTATCCTAGTACACAATACTATCATGTTCATCCATTCTTTGGAAGGATTTGTCTTTGAATCTTTGCCATCTGCATCAAAAAGAGACAAAACACTCACATTGGAAGTTGGACTAAGTTTGTACTTACCTTGCAAGTCGACTCCGTATGCATTGTCATTGATTTTCTCAACCATTTGAAAAGGTCCATGACCCCTAGAATCGAGCTTTGTCTTCCTTGCTTGAGGATATCTTTCTTTTCTCAAGTTAATCCACACCCAATCTCCAAAATAAAAAATTACCTTTCTTTTTGCCTTTGTTATGATAATTGGCATTTCATTGGTTTTGCAATTGAATATGCTCTATTGCTTTTGCATGTAATTGCTTGACAAATTCGACCTTTCAAGGGTAAACAGGCTAAATCCAAAGAGATTAGGGGATTGAAACCATGTACTAATTCAAAAGGAGAAAAATGAGTGGAAGAATGCACACATCGGTTATATACAAATTCAACGAAAAGTAAGCAATCTTCCCGCAACTTTAAATTCCTTTTGATTATAGCCTTTAACATTTTTCCTAAAGCCCTATTAACGACCTTGTTTTATCCATCCGTTTTGGGTTGGGGATGACATGTGGTCGAAAACAACAGCTTGGTACCTATCTTCCACATAACACCTTCCAAAAATAACTTACAAATTTTGTACCCCTATCACTAACAAATGGTTCTAGGGATGCCATGAAGTCCAACAACTTCTTCGGAAAAAAAATTTATCCACCTTAAAGCATGCAATGAAATGAGCCATTTTTGAAAGTCTATCCACTACCACAAGAATAGAGTCCTTACCCCTCCTAGTCCTAGGCAAACCTAGTACAAAATCCATGGACACATCTACCCAAGGAGCATCCATGTGGTTTTAAAGTAGACTTAGATTTCTTACATGCAATGCAATTCTCACATACTCTAACTACATCCCTTTTCATGTGTGGCCAATAAAAATGTTCCTTCAAAATTGCCAATTTCTTAGTTGTTCCAAAATGTCCCATTTCATAAACCACCATGTCTTTCAAGAATAAGAAGTTTTCTCAAAGGACACTTAGGGATGCACAACTTATCTTCCCTAAACAAATATCCATCATGCAACTAAAATTTATCATAAGAACCACTTCCACATGCATTAAACATAGTTTTGAAATCCTCATCTTCCTTATACATTCCCTTTAAGAATTCAAAACCTATCAATTGAGCACCAAGGGTAGTAAGCAAAACATACCTCCTCAAGAGCATCCGCCACTACATTCTTCTTTCCTTGCTTATACTTGATAACGTAGGGAAACATCTCAATGTACTCTACCCAGTTTGAATGTCTCTTGCTTAGCTTTTGTTGCCCCTTTAAGTGCTTCAATGATTTATGATCCGAGTTTATGACAAACTCCTTTGGCCAAAGGTAATGTTACAAATGCTCCAAGGACCTAACCAAAGCAAAAAGTTCATTTTCATAGGTAGAATAATTCAATGCAACACTTTGTAACTTTTCGCTAACGTAGGCTATGGGCTTTCCCTCTTGCATAAGCAAGCTATTATTCCCATCCTAGAAGCATCACATTCAATTTCAAAAACTTTGGAAAAATTGGGAGAGTGGGGGCACCAAGAAGTTAGATTTTAGCATTTGAAAAGATTGTTCTTGTTTTTTATCCCACCTAAATTTTACAGTCACTTTGATGATTTTTATAAGAGTTGTTATAATAGTATTGAAATTAGGCACAAACCAAAGGATAGAAGGACGCCAACCCATAGAAACTTCTTACCTCACTAGCACTTTTAGGTGTTGACCATTCTTGGATGCTTTGATTTTCTCTTCATCCACTAGAATATCATTAGAAGTAACAATGTAAGCAAGAAAATTGACCTTAGGTAAACAAAAAGATCACTTTTTCAAATTGGCAAACAATTGTTCCTTCCTAAGTATTTCAAACACAACCCTTAAATGTTCAACATGTTCATTTATGCGTTCGTTATACACCAAGATGTCATCATAGTAGACTACAACAAATTTACCAATGCATTGTCTAAGAACTTGAATCATTATTCTCATGAAAGTGCTTGGTGCATTTGTGAGTCTGATAGGACAAAGAGGTTTAGAATCACTAGAAATATAAGTCAAAGAACGTTTATACATTATCAATGCCATTGGCCTTATAGCCTCACAAACATTCTTCAACTCTCTTGTTTTTGCATAAAACCTCTCTTTCTTTTCATTCATGTTCTTTCCCTCTTTCTTCCTTTCTTGTTGCTCACTCTTTTCTTTCTCAATTTTCCACTCTTCTTTTTCTTCATCTCTTCTTTCCGCTCCACTCGTCTCTCCTTTTTCTTCCTTCTCTTGTTTCTCATTCTCTTTTTCCTCATAGTATTCCTTCATCTTTTCTAGAAGTATCTTTTGATCCAGGTAGGCTTTGTGTGGCTTTAAGGAGTTCAAATGCATTCTCTTCCCTCCGAACTCAAGAGTGTACTTGTTTTTTATGCAGTCAAAAGTGACTCTCTGATCATATTGCCAAGGTCTCCCAAGTAGCAAGTGTATGGCTTGCATGGGTACCACATCACATAGCACCATGTCACTACACTTCACCATGGTAAAAGGAATCCTCACTTGCTTTCAAACTTTCACTCCCCACGATCATTCAACCATTGCAAATTATAAGGTTTCTGGTGGTCTATGCAAGGTAGTTTCAATCGGTCCACCATATACTTGCTTGCTACATTCACACAACTTCCGCTTTCAACCATCAAGCTTCATAGGTTTCCCTTAATCATACATCTAGAGTGGAACAAATTTTCTCTTTTCGCATTCTCCTCTTCTTTAGTTTGAGCACTCAAAACTATCCTAATCACCATTTGTAATTAACCTCCTATGATTCAATCATTAGGATCACTACCCTCTTCTTCCTCTTCATTATAATCACCCTTTAAATAAAGATAACTCTTTTGCTTATACATTCATTAGCATAATGTCTGAAGCCTTGACATTTAAAGAACTTCACATCTCTAGTCTAGGATTGTGAAGAGGGGCCTTACCTTTATCCCCTGAGGAACCCTAGGTGTCCACGACCTTGAGATTTGCTTCTCCCTCGCTCCTTGTTCCTTCTTCAACCATACTGATGTGATTCTTGCTATTGAGAAGAAATCAAACAAACACACAAACCACACCAAGAAGAAAGGATTTCATCAATGGTTTATTTTTGGATTAGTTAGAGTGACCTATGAAATGGATTCTCATCAACCACCCTCTTGATTTGGAAGACTAA
>JAWZTD010031582.1:3853-14641 GCA_035221335.1 Echites panduratus
TGATGAAGAGGGGACATGTGGTGTCCTGTCAATTGAGCAGGCTGTTGCTGCTGCTGCTGCTGCTGCTGCTGCTGCTGTTGCTGTTGCTGCTGATGTAATAGCTGTTGTCTCTGCATAAATTGCTGTTGAATCTGCCTCTGTTGGATTTGCTGCTTCAGTTGCTGGCTCTGCAACATCTGCTGTTCCTGTTGTTTCAAATGCTGGTTCTGAAGCATAGCAGAATTTGGCTGTAGGTTATTCAGGTTTGACTGCAGTGCATTCATTCCAGTCTGCGAAGTTAAAGAACTAATATTTACTGATTGAGGACCACTGACTGGATTCTGCTGTAGGGAGCTCATAGATGCTTGCTGCAATGAATTCAGAGCATTACTCTGTCCTCCATCTGAGTTTGAAGCAGGTTGCATTGGATTTATCATACTTTGCTGTGAATTTGAAACCGCAGGGACAGACGACAATGTGTTATGCTGCAAGCCAGTCAAATTGTTCTGTTGCAGTGTAGCTACGGAACTAGGTACATTCACTGATTGCATCTGAGGGTTGATTTGATTTTCATGTTGCTGCATTTGAGAAATTTGAGATTGAGATTGGGGCTGTTGCATATGAGGCTGAGGATGTTGCCCTTGTTGCAAAGAAACAGGCTTGCGGGGCCTATGTGAACTAAGAATGCTGAGAATCTGCTTCTCAACAGAGCCTAACTTCTCTTTGTGGCCAATTTGGATATCATTCTTGTTAAGTCGCAGAAATTGTACAAGACGCTCCAACATAATCTTAAACAACTTTAGTTTTTCAAGCTGGTCACTCTTAGTTTGTTGAGAAAGAGACTCGTGCTGCAATCAAGAAGAAATTAGCTAAAATACTAAGAAACAAGACAGGTAACGATACTAAAGATAGTTTCTCTGCTATTTTAAACTTTTCTTGCAATAACGAATTACAATGATAAGTTACATTGCATTAGAAACCATAGCCAACAAGGTCTCCCTTAAATAACTTTCATTTTTTTCTTTTTGATTCAGGGTGTTGCAACTAACATTATCTAATGAGATACAGATCCCAAAAATCAACTACAGGCAACTTAGAACTAATTGCTTGAGGAATATAAAATACAGTATATCTTATGAGCACTATCAAGTGTTGTGATGGTAGAAAATCCAAATATTTACCTGTTGCAATTTTGCAGCAATCTTTGAGTACAATTCATTTAGGTCAGCAAAATACATCTCCTTCATGGCTTTAATCTGCAGGAATAAATTGCTTCAGGTTCAAGTAATGCCAAAAGCATAACACTATTGGGATTTGGATTTCATGGTTGATGCATATTCTATTTCCTCATGCTTCTTCACAGACAAGAAATAAAACAATCAATACCTTTTGATATACTTCTTCCTGCCAGTCTCCACCAATTGCATTCCCAGTTTGAGCTGTAGAATCTAAAGATGCTACAACAAAATTACGAAAGCAGTTACATAGCAGATGATGGCTGCTAAGGAATAATAGTTCAGCTCATAATCAAGAGCAGCATAACACATTAAGCCATTCTATCATTTTGTGATAACTAATTTGAGGGAAAACAGAAGTAAAATGTTATAAGACAACAGCAGAACAAAGGTACCATTTGAGCATGCATGATGCTAATAAAACTGAAGTGAAACAAATGCATTAACCTTAAGAGATTCCATATGTTCATTGTTGTAACACAATTTCAACTGCTGAGACAAAATGTTCAACTAGTTAAAGAACTTATATGCAAATACTGACACCAAGGTGCACCAGACAGAAATAATGGAATCATTGTTCTAAAAAAAAAAAAAAGGTTCCAGTTTCTATTAACTCTATGAACATTTTTTGAAGAGATGCATGAATGATATTTAGAGCAGCAAAAGATCAGAACCAAACATTGAAAAACTCTGGAAGGAACAGATTTAAAAGTCCAAAGAATTACTTGATGATGCCTCAGGAATGGCTCTTTGTGACTGAAATAACTGTTTCTGCTGTTCAACCACATTCTGATGTTGAAGCAAAGCACCTGAACTTTGTAGCCTTTGCTGGATGTCCCTCTGCATGGGATTTGATTGCTGCTGCAAATGTTGCATCTGCCCATTTTGGGATTGAATCTGCGACATCATTTGTTGTGTTGGTTGGGTCTGAGATTGTTGAGCTTGGTTCGGTACCAAATTAGGATGTTGCATTTGTTGCTGAACTGGAACCTTCTGTTGTAGCATGGGGACAGAATGTTGATTAGCTGGCATCCCTGAATTACCAGATTGCGTTCCCAGTATTTGAGACTGTTGGAGCCCTGAGACACTGCTCTGAGGGCCCAGTTGTGATTGGTGTATGTTTGACAGGTTATTCTGCTGACCCATTAACTGCTGCTGCTGTAGGTTTGAAATATTACTCTGCTGGCCAATCAGCCTTTGCTGCTGTTGCAAATCAGGAATGCTGTTGGGTTGACCAATCAACTGGTTCTGTGGAATATTTGCAGCATTAGTCTGCTGTCCAATCATCTGCTGCTGTTGCTGCTGTGCCGGTGGCAGCATTTGCTGTTGAGACATTGATGTTTGCTGCTGATGCAATATGGGAGCCTGTTGAGGCTGCTGTTGCTGCCTCATAACTGACTGGGAGTGTTGCTGAAGCACTGGCTGAGTTCCTTGTTGCACCGAAGATTGCTGATTCTGCTGAATGTTAGATAAAGAAGTAGATTGCATCGGTGACTGCTGCATAACAGCTTGCTGGGAAGTTTGAATCTGTGCAGACTGTAATAGGTTCTGTGGTTGTTGCTGCTGTTGCTGTTGCTGGATATGAGATGGCATGAGAGATGGTTGCATACTTCCTTGCTGCAGCTTTTGCTTCATGTATTGCTGTTGTAGCTGCTGCTGATAAAGAAGCTGCGAACTTGTTGACTGCTGCTGTTGCTGTTGTGGGACCTGTTGTCGTCCTGGCATCTGTCTCTGAGAATTGGCAAAAACATTTGGATGCATCCCTTGTCCCATTGAGTTCCCAACTTGACTCTGAGCAATCGTGCTGATATTTGGCATGTTCTGTAAGTTATTCTGGCCAACGACATTCAGCATGCTCGCCTGGGTCAAGTTGCCAACAGGAGGAAGGGTAGATGTCAAACTAGCAGAATTTTGACCTCCAGCGGGCGTAATTGTACTCTGCATATTCTGGGCTACGAGCTGCTGCCGGGCTTGAGATGGATTGTTCACAACTGACGCTGAAAGTGGTTGGTTATGAATTTGAGATTGCATATGGCCAACTATTCAAGATTTGCAAAGATGCATACAAAGAAAGGATGATAGTATTCAGTAAAGATCATAACAAGCAACAATGCAAATAGGATAGCAACCTGAATTCCAAAAGGGATGGGGGGTAAACAAGGAGAGAGAAGTATCCTGCCCTACCAATGTCATGGAAAAAAGGTATCACAACTTAAAAAGAAAGGGGTAAATTAATATCCACAACTTTCTGTATGTGAGCATGCAAGGAGTAGGGGAGCAACAGGAAGAGCAATAGTCTGGAATATTTAGTTTCTACAGTTTAAAATTTAAGTCAGCTTTGCAATTTCTTTACTATTAGCCAATAAGGAATGGAGAAGAACAGAGGCATGTGAAAAAATAAAGAATAAACTAACGGTGCAATAAGAAAACTAACAACTTTTTCCAGACCAAGCCACTGCACAAGGATTGCTCCGCACATGTCTGCTTATGCACAATTACAAGTGCATATGGGAATGCAAAATTATGAATTAAACGTCCCCCATCAGGAGACTGTTTTCATGTCAGGTCTTCACTAAGAGCAGGAAACTGACAAGGCAGGATTCTTTAGTTGCATGAGTTCTTTTTTTTTTTTTCAAGGTAATTCTACTTATTGCAAGATATTGTTGCTAACTTGCTAGGGTAATTAATATAAGGAAGTTTCATAAAAGAGAAAGTAAAAAAATAAAATAAAAAATAAAAAACAAATGAGAGAGAATTCTTAGCATCTCAGTAATAAACTCAAGTTTGATTATGTCACACAGCCACAATCACAGAGCACATTCTGAGACTCTTTACAGATTTAACAAAAATCATTATAATGAAAAGAGAACTCATAGGACTAGGATTCTAATGCTGTAAACTTGTAGAATTCTAATAAATTGGGCCATATTGAAGTCCAAGTTTGTGCAGTAAAAGAGGAATTAATAATAATCTAGACTTCAATTCTGTAAGAGATAGGATTTACTATTAATTTCTAGTTTCTTCTTCTATTAGGATTTTAGGAATGATTTGGGAACTTGTGGGTTCAAATTAGATAATAAGGAGGCAAAGACAAATAGTCTTTCTTTAGTCATTTTTTATAAGCTCTAAATCCCAAGACTTAAGGATCTCAAATCCCTAAGTCAGGATCTTAATCTCAAAAGCATAGAAGCTTAGGATTATCAAGAAGAATTCCCAAGGAAAAACAAATTCAATTACATCGCTCAGATCACATAAAATCTTCTTTCTTTTTCTCTTCTTTATACCTCATGTTTTATTTGTTACAATGTCTTGAGGCCAGATTTATTTTGTTAGCAAGAATATAAAGATTCAATCGTTTTATGAGTATTTATGCAATTTCTCGTTTAATTTTAAATCAAACTAATAATTTTAATTTTGATGCTAAGGGACATTTAAGCTACTCTCACAAAATGAAGCCACTTCACTCTTTAGGTAGGGCATAAGGATGACTCATTTTTATTGAGGCATCATTCCATAATCTACCATGGAATCCCAAGTTTGTTAACAATTACAAACAGTTTGATGTTGATTCCCAAAATATAACCGAGAGGAAACTGACTACATTTATGGAAACAATTACAACTTACATAGACATGCTCAAAGAAATCAATTTTTTTAGTTTCCAAGGAAAGTATAAATTTTTTGAAAACTATAAAATAAGTAAAGACTTAGATTTTCTCATGTTTTAAGAAAAGGTTCCAAAGCTATTATGCCATCTCAATTTTAGCAGTTGAGCAGTAAAATGTTTTTAAAAATCTGATGAATATAAACATTGTCCTCAGAGCATCACTAACAGACTGAAGATACCAGATGAACATACAAAAGAATAGAATTCAAGACAATCGGATTAAAGGCCAATTACCTATGCATCCTTGAAGATAAGGGAAGTAGCAACTATGCCGGAGGAAGTAGTAAGGATAAGGAGAATCAAAGAGAAGAAGCAGAGAGAGATGAAATTGAATTTGACTGTAGGGGTTCAGAAGAGGGGGCTCATGGCCAAATAAAAGGAGAGGAGAGACTGGTGACTATTTCATGAAAATCAATTTTCCATAAATAAGTATATTTATAACTGAAATCAAAATAATTAATGAGACTGATGTATACTTAGCACAAATATCTTATATATACCCCCCAGGAAATTCAAGAAACTCAATATTTCCCATGAAAGCAAACTGATTTTTCCATCTCAATACCTGTATCAGGAGGATTTTTATTGGCATTAGAATTAGCCATAGGATTCTGCGACTTTGTCTCCATGGTAAGCATCTTCAAAGATATCTTTCTCAGATAATCTGACTGCAAGTCAAATAAAAGATGTAGAAAACAAAAAGTAAAATAGCTAATAGAATCACCGAGAGATTAATCATCATATACAAGTTTAAATCAGAGTATTTTCTTTGGTTCGCAAAGGGGAGGAGGAGCGAAGGGAGAAGGAGGGAAAGGGCTTATTGTGCTTATCCTGATGGAAATAATTACAATTACCTTGATTTTATTTGGTACGAGTGGAGGGGAAATAAATTATAAACACTTGCTGTTTTTTTGTTCTATTGAAAAGTGAAGACGAATGGGAGAGCATTTTGGCAAACTGACTATACATCCATATTATATGTGAAGTAAAAGGGCATGGGATAAAAAGGCTAGGACTCCAATTGTCTTTAAAATAAGATTATTTATCTAATCCTTCCAACCAAAAGGGGAAGGGAAAAAAATCTGATGTGGATGGATATATTTTCTTTAATTCCACGTTTATATCTTTACCAAATAAAACATTTATTTACTTCCATTCCTTGTTACTTCAATTGCTCTTTTGCTTCCAATTTCACCTCAACCAAACAAACCCTTAGCTCTGATCAGAACATGTAGCTGATTGCACAGATGATACCTGGCTTGTCGCAGCAGTATAAATCTTTTCCTCAAATCTTACAGCAATTTTCTTAAGTTCTTGTAGTCCCTCTTGTCCAGAGAATGGAAGATGCCTCTTCAAAGTATCCATTCTACAGAATAATTATTGTTTTTGTAAATTGATGGGTATATAAAGCATAAAAATAGAAGCGAATGAAATGCCAACCAGTATATCAAAAAATCAAGAAAGTAAGAAATGTACCTGACATATCCAAAAACACAAAATCAAGAATTAAAATCTGGTTTAAAGACAGAAGGCTGAAAAAATATCAACCACAGGGTGGGGGGAGGGGGTAGGTAGAAAATACAAGTAGACTGGTACGACAATAAAAGTGGAATTCAGATATCTCGAGATATGATTTTATTTTTAACAAACACACATTAGAGGCCTCTACAAATTAATTCCTAGAGAAGAATGGAAAAAACTCAGAATTTGAAATCTGAAATATGAGTACAGTTCAACAAGTTAAATATAAAATTCTCAATTTCAACAATTTAGATTCACAAATCAAACTATTCAATAAATAATTTTGACCTTTTCATTAATTTATTCAAGATATAATACCAGCTTAACATCAAATCATACACTCAGGCAAAAAAAGTGAGAGAGAAAAAACGTTAACAGCAAGTTTGGGAGGGATAATTTGGAAAGGAAAGAAAGAAATTGAGAAGAAGCTGGGTAAAATGATTTGTTACGGGGTCATTTTGGAAAAGAAGAGAAAAGAAACGGAAGGAGGAACAATCATTCATAGAGCAGATTTGACTTCTCCTATTATGGAAAGAAAGCAATGGATTCAAAGGCTGTGTCAAAATACTTATTTTAAAATTCAATATTACCCTTAAAACATTACAATAACTTAAAATTACAAATTCTTTCTCCATTTGGGAGGGATATTATTGTAAAACCAATTTAAAATAGTCCATCATTCTATTTCTCTCTAAACTCCCAAACAAAGATCTTTTCACTCTTAAAACACTTCAAACACACCAACAACTTTGGACATAAATCCTATCATATTCTCGTCTTCTTTTCTCTCATAACTTAAACTTCCTTAACTTTTTCTCTTCTCCCCTAAACTCTGAAGTTCCTTCAGAATCAACACAATTTTTCACTTTGAAAGCATTTCCATCTTTGGGATTCTCCATAATATCCATGTACTTTAAAGTTAAAACTAGCCCAGATAGATAACAGCTTGAAGAATTGTAAGCATTTAAGAAGAGAAGATCTCATAAACAACATTAGTCCAATCATATCCATTTGATGCCAATCAAAAACGTAAACAAGAAAAATCCAAAAGAAAACAAAAGCATATGTTGAATAGAGGAATAAAAAGAGAGGAGAAACAGTATGAAGGGTTAACACATGAGAAAAGGATTGGGGAAAGAGAAGAAGCAGACAAAGTGTGCAGCAGCAAACAGGAGGGGGATGGATAAAGAGGCAGATGATGAATAACTGACAAGATTTGTATACAGCTGCTGAAGCATAAGACGGAGCAACCTAGACCATCTCACAATTCTGTACCGCTGTCAAAATTGCATTTATTTATGACCTTTACCCAGGCTAAGACCCACAACATGACAGTTTTGACAACCAATCTGGATTCCCCCATGCCTAACCCATGAAACTCGTCATCATCTAATGTAATTTAATCAAAATGCAGTGTTTAAGCTATGATTGATCTATGTGCATATGAGGTATATATGCATCTATAATGACTCCACAAAAATTTAAATACTTACAGTCAAATTTATGATAACTATAAACTTCCTATAAAATAAATTGTTCTAGATCCATCAATGTTTTAAAGTCACATGAATAACAAAACCAGAAATTTTATTGGCCATCATCTTCCAAGCACCATCTCTTGGCAACAGAAACAAGATAATAAGTTTTCATCATCCATTTTTAAGGGATTTGAACTAATAATCATAATTTTGGCATATCTAGCTAAAACAGTACACATAACAAATTCTACATATTAGAGAGATATTCACAAAAGAAGATTTGTAATTGACAAAGGAAGACAGATTACATCTTATTAACGATCCTCTGACGAGAATCAGCCTGAAGCTGACTCCTCCAATCAACATTCTCCATTGAGGTGGCAGCCACCGCGTTCACAGTATTGGGCATAGCTGAAGCTTCACCAGTACCCCCTTGACCCTGAGCCATCTGGCCCTGTGCCGCTCTCCAACTATTGTCCATTCCCTAAAAATTAACAACACAACTATGTGTTCAATTAAAAATTGAGTAGTGATTCAACCATGAAAAACAACTGGCAATGCTTTTGTGAAGAAGAGACAATCTCTTGAGGATAGATTACAACTATTTATCTGACAATGACGAAAGAGACGTGTTCTAGTTCAACATTATTGTCGCGTTGTGCCAGTGGCGGTAACTTTTGTCCATTTTTGGAAGCTGTATTTCAGACTAGTTAATGGCACCTCCTCACCTACCAGCCCATTTAATGACCATTAGATTTTATTTGAGTCTGATTACATTATAGAGATGAAAAATGCAAAAGAAATAATGTACATATCCAGAAGTAAAAATATGATGCTCATTTGCATAGGTTTTGTTGGTCATTCTCAAGCAATGCAGAAATAGAAAAAGTGTACAAACTTGAAATTCAACGGAAGTAATCAGAACTGACCTACAAAAGAAATTCATATTTGGACTTTGTTTTGTTGTAAATATACAATTACTTGAATACTTCATATAAAATTCAAAAAGTATTTAAAGCACACTACTCAATAATCATAAATCCTTTTGTTTTCCTTCTATATCATAACTTGCCTTAAGAACAAAATTAAACCTTAGCTTTAACCGTTTGCCATGCTAATTCAACTCAACAATGCTTGAATTATTTATATGCGTAGTCAAAGGCCTCACCTTAGTTACCAGAAAGAGAAAACTAGAGAAAGAATATGAAAACAAAGTTAAAGGAAATCTCAAATCTATTAGTAACAAACACATGGTTAAACTAGAGATATAACATCAACAGCCTTACTGATGTTGAAGACATAAATATCTTAAATATAAATATAAATATAAATGTATATATATATATATATAGATGTATGATGATTCTAATCAAATGAATATCTAAAAGATATATAGATTAGAATCATCATACATCTTCCTAAGTCCTCAAAAGGGTAATCATTGTAACCTACAGGTAACAAATGACAAAATAACAAAGGAAAAGAAAATTATTTTAACTAAAAGATACAAATCACAATAAACTAAAAATCATTCCCCCAACGTTTCACAACACTGGAAATCATTAAAATAGATGAAGCAAGTACTGAATCCCACGGCCCATCAATTTTTTAATTTTCTCCAGAATCTACCAAAATTTTAAATAAAAAAAATTAATAGCGGAGCACGCAGAAATCAGCCAAAAAAACCTAAAAAGATTAACGAGCGGAAAAAGAAACGCTACAAAAACAGTAAATTACGGGCACAATTATGAGCCGAAATTCAGCAAAGACTGAAGTGATTGAAGCATCTTGTGCTCTTCAGATTACCTTGAATTAAAGCCGAGAAAGGTTCTTCCTGCTTTCTCAAGTTTCAGGGGGGCGAATGGCAGATGAAGATATATGCTTTATTTGTGTTGGGTCATAAAAGAAGGAATTTGGACAAATTTCACAAATTCAAAGCAAATTTACGTAAATTCAAAGCAAATTAAAAGTTAGACCAAGCCCTCCCCTCTAAAAAAATAATATTATATATACGTACATATAGAGAGAGATAAAAGTTTAGATATATAATGCGCTACCTCGCCCTTCACGTAGCGAGCGATTGCTTTGTTTTCAGAAATCCTCCTTCACTAAATTCCCTCTAATTCCTGAATCAGCTCACCCAATACCCCAAATCCGTCCCTCGCAGTCGCAGGCTCCTCAATCTGTTTCTCTTTAGTCCCGTCGGCTTCTTCTTCTTCTTCTTCGTCTAATTATGTTACTTTTCCGGTTTTCGGGTAGTAAAAAGAGCTTCGAATTTTATTAATGGCACAGGATATCCCTTGCCTTGTCTTTTGAAGAAGTTGAAGAAGGGGTTTTACACTTTAATTACATCAATCCCCCTGAACTTTTTGATGTAATAAACTTTAATCCCCGAGAATATGTTTAAGGGTGCGGATATATGCACCCATCAAAGTTTTAAGTGCACCCCTAATTATTAATATATCCCAAAAAATATTAAATATACCTCTTTAAATCACTAAAATACCTTTCTTAAAAAATTTTTTAAAATCACTAAATACACCCTCTTTTTTCAAAACTTTTATCTCTCTCTCTTTCCTTCTTCCCCCTTTCTCTTCTCTTCCTCCCAGCAGCAGTTCCGCCCGCCGCCGCCGTGTCACCCGCTTCTGCTGCCCATCGTCCGAGCCTACTGCCGCCGCCGACCGAAATCCCAGCAGTCTAGGTTTTGAAATTTTTTTTTTTTTAACTTCTATGTTATTTCTTTTCTTGCTTTTGAAATGATGAAATATTAATCATTTATATTGTATGGAATGTATGTATATATCACAATATCTTATCTGTTTTAGTAAATGATTTTGTTACAATTTTATTTATATAATTGATAAAATTATTTATTTTGATATAAGTTATCTATATTTATGTTTTGATA
>JAWZTD010031615.1:0-14630 GCA_035221335.1 Echites panduratus
TAAGACCAAGGAAGAAAGAAAGAAAGAACTTGAAGGAAAAAGTGAAATATAAGAAGAACCTTTTTATAAAAAAAAAACTTAAAAATGAGAAGAGAATTTTTAAAAAAATTGACTTGAAAATTGGAAAGTTAGAATTGGTTTTTCATAAAAATATAAGTTAAACTTTTTGTATAAGCCTAAAAAAACAATATTTTTTTCACTTACATGCTTATTAATTATAGAAAATTGTTTTTTAAGTTAAGCCAAAACAATTTGTTAAGGAGTGGCTTTTGGTATAAGTGTAATTTAAATTATGTATTGTACTTTTTTAGGAGTAATTGTTTTAATTGTCATAAAATATTAATCTTTACTGACAATTAATCTAATCTAATGTCATTATATGTATATATGCAATATATTAAGATAGAGGTTATTAAACTTTATTTTTGTTGTAGGGCATAAATATCAACATGATCACTAATATTATATGTTTTTTTTTTTTTAATTTAATCATTCAGTTTTGAAAAGCAGACTAGTGTCACTTGCAGAAATGGTAAATCTTATGTGCTGCTGCTGTTTCGCTTAAATGGCAATTTGCTACCAAAGATTACATATAATACACATAATAAGCAAAGTTCTTCACATAATCCACATTACACATAATAATCAAAGTTCTTCACATAATAAACATTATTCAAATTTAAAAAAAAGAAACGAACAAGCTTTAAAACAAAAAACCCAAAATGATTTTGTGCAGCTTCTCAATTCCTTGTTTCTTCGCAGTGCTAGTATGGGCCTGCTGACTTCCAGCTATATGATGTGTGGCTATAGCACTAACTCAATCTCGCCGACGATTCGAGGAAGACGCGAGAAAAGCTAGCCCAAATTCAAGTCATGTGAGGAAGAAGTGCAGATACGGTGGAGTTCCGCAGGCTTGGTGAGGATGAGCTACTCTATCAAATAAAAGAAAAAAAAAAAAAAGGCCTGGGAACAGAGGGCTTTTTAACTTGCAATTAGATTTTGGGAAAGAAGAATGGGGGACAATGAAAAGTAACAGAAAAAGCTAAAGCGGGATTACTTCGCGAGACTGGGAAAAAGAATCTAGAAAGAAGAATATTCATAAAATTGAAAAAGTGATACATTAAATAATTTGAAAAACATTAACAACTATGTCCTAATTTCCTTGATTTTATAAACAACTCTACTAATTTCCTTCATTTTATAACATCTATGTGTACAATTATATAAACGAAGGTCAAATAAAAAGACCATAAAAATACAATATAAATTAAAAAATTATTAATACCGTTATTTTCACGTGACATTAAAATTCACTTAATCATAATCATTTATATTTAGATAAGTCTGGTCTTAACTACTGCTATCTCCTCTGGAGTCAAACTCATTTGAACCATCCAAATTAGTCTATACCTCGTCATTAAGTGATTCTCTTTCTAACACTTCATCATTTGATTCATTTGGAATTTCATGTGGTTTAATATCAAATAATATTTCAATCTCACCAATGCCCTAACTCTACCAATGATATGTTTACCTTAACTGAAACATCATCTTCTATTCTGCAACCATCCACCTCATCAACTTGTAAAACTATTAATGCAGTGGCGACTGCTATTGCATGCCTTGGTTTCATATGTAAAACTTTTGCCTAATCGGCTATATTTAGAGACAGAGGGACTAACATGTATGGTAATAATAATAAAACCATATATGTTGCTTGTGATTCAATTTCTAAATATGCAAACAATAATAAAGCAATTAATTGTTTCAAATGATAAATAGTACAATATAATTTTACACACCAATAAAAAAAGTGAAAAAATATAAAACTTGAAATAATTTATGATTCCTATATATGACTTTCATCATCTACCTTAACCGTCACATTTTTTTTTTCCTTAGATTTTGTTCTTCTTAGTTGGTCTTTTCATTTTCATTATTTATATACGTTTCCATTTTTTTTTCTTGGCACATAGGAAATGATCAAAAAGTACACAATGGGTCTTGGATGCATGCACTATTCACATTTTCTCATTTTATCGTTTGGTATATATCTTGATCAAAATTTTAAAACTAAGTAGTTTCCCCAAAATCAGTTGAACAATAATGCATTATTAATTAGCATTGAGAGTTCCAAAAAAATATTGACAATTATTGAGCAACATTTATAAAGAATAAAATATCCAAATTAAGCATGAAATGAAAAAAAAAACATATATGCACAATATTTATATATAATAATATATTTATTTCAACATACCTTTTATCTAATAGTTAGAAAGTTTACTTGTAGAGATATCTTGATGAGATAATTGAAATTTATACAAAGGAGTTTGGAAAGATGAGTTGAGAAGTAGAAAAGGATGATAAAGACAAAAATGTTTGGTTTTTGAAGAGAAATGGATGTATGAAATGAGTAGGTAAAAATGGTTAACAACAGTGTAATAATTGGTAGATAGAAAATTTGCAGAGGGTATTAAAGAAGACATTAAATTGTCATTTTTTTTTAACTTAAAAAAAAAATCTATAATGCATTAATCATTCGTGTACATGTTATAGTTAGGTATTTGGGTAAGAGAATTTTTTAGTATATTTTAAAAGAACCATTAAATTGAAGAGAATCATTTCATAATCATTTATCAATATCAATAAAAAAACTTTGATTGACATATTTTCAATCTCAATATAAAATATAAATTAAGGTAACTTATAATTTATTTTTCAAAAAATAAATGTTTAGATAAAATTTTCCATCTTCTCAAAGTTAAATAATTTGACAACCAAATTGTTATTTAATGAGAAAATTGACATATTTAGTCTCCAAAATTTCAGGGTTGGTGGACATAGTCTCCAATTAAAATTTTATGATTCTCAAAACTTTTTTAAATTGCCTTTATTTTCCTTGTTCTCATTTTCAGTATAAATCCGATCAATTCCTTGGGACCATAACCACCAAATCCTAAAATTTTGAGGATTAAACTCACCTAAATTTCCACTTTACTTTACACTTAAGGTTTTAGGATTTAAGTTAGAAATGAGAAAAATGACTATAATCACAATTCAAAAAAGTTTTGGGGACCATACAATTCAAAAAATAAAATTTAGGGACCATAGTTACCAAAACTTAAAAATTTGGGGACTAAACTCACCAATTTTCCTTGTTTAATGTTATATTTTTATATATAGTTATGCCATTTAAAAATTTAATGTAATTCTAATATTTGAATTAGATATATTTGTTGAAAATTTTTTCAATAAAATAACATTCATTGAAATATTCATTGATTTTCTTTTCAACGAATTATTACTATTTGTTGGAAAAAAAAATTTCAACAAGTTAAATCTATTATTGAAAAATTTTTGTGGATGATTTTCGTTGAAAAATTTGTTGAAATTTTCAACGAATTAAATGTAGTCGTTGAAAAGTTTTTCAGTGGATTTACTTCTTTGGAAATATTAGCTAATCAAAATTTTCAACGAAAAGAGCCTATTCGTTGCACTTTTTTAATGGATTGACTTTTCTTGAAATTTTTTGAGTGAAATCGTTGAAGTTTAAAAAATTTTTCGACAAATGAATTTTCGTTGAAAATTTGAGACTTTTCTTGTATTGTAGAACTGAACAAGTAGCAAATCATGACAAAAGAAAAGAATTTTGGGGAGCATGTGCCGTCTAGAATGTGAAAATGTTAAGATCCGACAGACCCTTAAAGATAAAAACAGATAATAATAACAAAAATATATAGAGAAAATAACATCACAAAGAATTAGACCTACATCCACAAGTAAATAGGAGCAAAATTTTATTACTTTGAAGACATATTTATAAATGTATCAAATATGCATTTGAATCCCATTTACATATTATATAAAGGGTGGAATTGACTGGATAAATATTCTTATTTTCATTTTTGATTATTCAAAAAATTAATGTATTATTTCTTAAGATAGATAGTTTTTTATATAAGGTCACTTATTAATTTTAGAATTTACATTTACTTGTCAAAAGGTGCTATTGCTAATTACATTAATGATAAATAGTTTTTTAAAAAAATAAATCAAATATACTCCATAATTTTTTAAAATAATACATTCAATTATAAAACAAAATAAAACTTTAATCACTTGTAAGTGGTTTGATACCAAAGTTGCTCCGGTTAGACTCCCACAGCCTGTATTTGTTTTCCCAATTTCCGACTTTAATTAAATTAAAAACACACTTCAAAATTAATGATAAATAGTAAGCCGTCTTCAAAATTCTTATTTAACCTCCCAAATACTTTAAATGGCTCTTTAATTTATATTTTTTTTTCTTTTCGTTCTCTCAATTTTTATCACGTCACACGTGGTCAGTAATTGGAAATAATTTTAGGGGGGCTAAGTTTTAACTTTTTCTAAGTAGGCAAAAAATCTCAATACCTTTTTTTTTAATAAACCGTTAGTGATGGTGTGAGGTTTGGCAGACTCCTATCAATTTATTAAATGCAGAAATTATTACAAACACAAAAAATCTCCATACTTATACAAAGACCAAAAAAAATTTTTGTGCACAAAACTTCGAATTTTCGATTATAATTCCTTTTTTTTTTTTTGTCATTGAAATGCATTTTGCAATATTCATTTTTCCTACCTGGAAATTAAAACTGGTTTCGCTTTGCAAGCCCACCTAGAGTTTAAAAGTAATTAAAATTTAAAACTTGTAAAAATAAACTACCAATATTCACAGGACATGAATGATGGAAAAATACCTCTAAGAAAAGCAAAGGAGACGTACAACAAATTAATGACTCAGAAGATCATGCAATTAAATCTTTTTTCAAGGATAGTCCCTCTCCTAAATCTTCTATGTATCATATCTCCTAAATCTTTGTTCTATCACAGAAATATATAGAAGAATTAATCAATATTAAGTAAATGATAAAATATAGATAGTGTAAGTAGTCAAGAAATATTGTGGAAATCTCTAATCTTAAAAAGAAGACTATTAACAACTTAACACGAGTACTTCAAAAGGAGCAAGGAGGTATGCCATGTATGCTCTCTGTCACTAACCAGGAAATTAGAAGTAGCATGCAATGTTGGTCTAGATTGAGAATCAACATTCAGGCATTCACAGAGTGCTAACATTTTAACTGCAATTATGTTGTCCATTGAGAGTTCTGCTTTAAAAACCTTCCCTTAACTTCCTTCTACTATACTAAATGTTGCATTAAACTCCTCTATTCTAACATTTTTATATACAACTTTTCCCCATCAAATGTGCATATAGAAAATAAATTTCCGTCCTCCAATTCTAATGGTATTTCTGTTTATTTTCCTCTGATTGAATGATTTGGAAAGAATTATGAAAAAAACACAGAAAACTTTAAATGTAAAAAGAAGAGGGAGTAATATAATGAGAAGAAGTTACTGCCCTCTAATTTTAGCAAGTTTTTCCTACGGAATGAGGACTTGGACACGGTCGTAACTATAAAGCATCTCCACCCAATCCCTTGTTCCCCTTTAACTGCTCAAATGTGATATTCACAAATGTTCCAAAGTGAGGAAAAGGATCTCCCAAATTATTGAAAGATAGATCAATCTGCAGTGAGGTTGGAAATTCTCCAAAAACTTTCCGAATGAAGCCGGTGAGGTTGTTGCAGGAGAGATTTAGCAATTCAAGGACTTGCATACCTCTTAATTCAGGTGGTATTTCTAATTTGAAGAAACTCAAATCTAGTTGATCGACTTGGAATCTATTGGCTTAGTTGGTTATAGCTCAAGTAATAAAGTTGATGACAGTCTCCCAGATTTTTTGGCACTGACCTATTTAGAAAGTTGGAGGGCAGGTCAAGAAAGAGGAGCCTTTTCATAAGTCTTAATTAATGAGGTACATCACTCGATATTCTTTTCTCACTCAAATCTAGTTTAGTCATTGAACTCAATTTCCCAATTTCCTAAGGCATCTCCCCCAACTAACTAATTTGAAGATAGATTAAGAGCATTGAACCTAATTGAGTCCCCATTTCCCAGGGCAATCAAAAGTGTTTTTACTTTTTTCATTTGCCCCAACTGCTAGAGAGTTCACAGTAAAATTTATTGTTTCTAAGCCCCATGTAATCCAAGTTTGGTTAGATGCCGATCATCTTTGACAAGTTTCCCATAAGTTGGTTTTTTACAAATCGAGCTCTGAATAAACTCTTGCAATTCTTCAAACCTCTGGGAATTTTTCGAATCAGTTTATTATTGTTCACACAGAAAATTTTTGAGCCTTCCATTTTGGCTAGTTGCTTTGGTAACCGGCCATGGAATTGGTTGCTAGTAGAGCTGTCAATGGGCAAGATCATTTAGAAGTGTCAAATTACCTAAATCTCTTGGAATGGAACCAGAAAGTTGATTAGTATGCAAATATAAAGCAGTCAAGTTTCTCAAACTACCAAACTCCTTAGGAATTGAACCAGAAAGTTCATTAGTGCTTAAGTCAAGATCATTTAGGAGTTTCAAATAGCCCAATTCTCTGGGAATGGAACCAGAAAGTTCATTAGTGCTTAAGTCAAGGTCATTTATGAGTGTCAAATTGCCCACTTCTTTAGGAATGGAACCAGAAAGTTTATTGCTAAATAACCACAACGTAGTCAAAATTTTCAAATTACTCAACTCTTTTGGAATTGGACCAGAAAGTTGATTCCTAGCTAATTCAAGAGTTTCGAGAAGTTTTAGACTCCCCAACTCCTTGGGTATTGAGCCCAAAAGTTGATTGGTGCTTAACTCAAGATTATTTAGGAGTGTCAAATTGCTCAATTCTTTAGGAATGGAACCAGAAAGTTTATTCCTATATAGATATAAAATACTCAAATTTATTAAATTACCTAACTCTTTTGGAATTGAACCAGAAAGCTGATTACTTGCTAATTTAAGAGTGTTGAGAAACCTCAGACTCCCCAACTCTTTGGGTATAAAACCAAAAAACTGATTCTTTCCTAAATCAAGAATATTTAGGAGTGTCAAGTTTCCCAATTCTTTAGGAATGAACCCCGAAAGTCTATTATTATAAAAATTCAAATAAGTCAAATTTCTCGAACTACCAAGTTCTTTAGGAATCGAACTAGAAAATTGATTAGTGCTTAAATCAAAATCATTTAGGAGTGTTAAATTACCTAATTCTTTAGGGATCAAACCATAAAATTGATTACTATACAAATATAAAATACTCAAAATTCTCAAATTACCTAACTCTTTTGGAATTGAACCAGAAAGTTTATTATCATCAAGGTATAGAAGAGTTAACTTGGTGAGGTTACCTACCTGTGGAGGCAATACACCAACTAACCTATTCAGACTCAAATCGAGATACTCAAGATTTGAAAGGTATGAAAAGGGAAATTTGTGGAGCGTGCCGTGGATATTAGAATTGGTGAGGTTCAACCCCTGAACACTTCCAGTACCAGTGCATGAAACACCAAGCCAAGTGCATGTTTTAGGAGAATTGGTGCCATTGACGGATTGAAGGTTCCACGAAGAGAGGAGGGGATTGTGTGGGTTTGCGAAACTGGCTTTCCAATTGAGAAGAGCTGCTGCTTCTTGCGCAGAAGAAGAAACACCCTCAAGAAAACACAAGGAAGTGAGTAATAGGAACAAAGGAAATCGGAAGGCGAAATTTTCTGAAGCAAACAGATCCATTGTTTCTTTATGTTTTTGTTTAACAAGTGAAAAGGGCACGAACTCCTTGTACTATATATAGTAAGAGGCAAATTTTCATACTCTGTTCTTCAATAGTTGAAAGTTTCAATCTGACAGAAATGAATGATTAGTTGAGGTCATAAAGAGACCAATTTTCAAAGTAGTTTTGAGTCTTTTTCTTTATAATTAAAGAATATAAGTTTTAGGCTTTAATTTTAAAGAATACATATATAAGGAGACAGCTTTTATATATGTAAAATCTCCGTAAAGTATATTGCTATTTTTTAGGCTTTAAAACTGCTTTGAGTGAGGAATAGCGTTGAGTTTGAATATATTACTTTTCAATCTTCTAATCCAAAATATTGAATAGGTTTATATATTTTGCATTCACAGCCTATCTCTTCATCACTATTGCTATCAAAGGTATGTAAATGATTTCTATCTATTTTCAATTTAATTTAAAATAGTCATGTTTTACATTTTTTTTATTTTAAAAGACTAATTAATAAATTTAATGCCAAAAGGATAAATTCACATTAAAAGTTATTTTACAATTCTACCTATATATTTTTATGACATAATGACAATAAATTTTTTAATTAAATAATATTTTTAAACTATTTAATTAAATACCAAATATAAAATTAAATATATTCAAGTTAATCTAATGAATATTCATATTTTTGAATAATACTTTTAGATAATTTAACATAATTAATTATTACAAAAAATAATTATATGATTAGAAAAATATTCATAATATATTATTAAATAGTATGAAATATATTTTTTTATCATAATTTCATGCAAGGTACATTTAATTTACCTAGTTTAAATATTAATTTGTAATATTAAAAAAAATATTTTTCGCCTTCCAATTAAGGTTTACATTTGAGAGTGATTAATTCAAAAAAGATGATTATGTGATACAATAATTGTTACTTCTTCAATCACCATTTATAAGTAATTAGAATTAACCTTTCTTATCACTAATTATAAGTTATTGTTGTTAGTCTATTTAGGTATTTGACAGTATTTTTCTCTTATTACTCATGTCTGAACTATCTCTCTCTTCCCCTTCATGATCTTTCATAAAGGGCATTTTAACAACAAAGGATTTTCTTTTTTTTTTTTAATAAAATTATCATTGGTGACTTATAAATTGTGAGAAAAGGGGCATTTTCTAATTTTCTTATAGAGTATAACCTATGTAATCTGTTAGCTTGCTATGTCTTCAAAGAAAAAGGTTTTTTTTTTCTTCTTATCACCCACCCTTCCCTCTACCCCCTCCCCAAGTTTTTTCTAAGAGTTGTTGAAGTTTTAACCTTCACAAAATAGCCTTGTGAAATGGTTGAAGAAACTCTTTTAAGAAAGAAAATTTTATGCAAAAGTATGCACAAAAGTCTTGTTTAACAAAAGCTTAAACCTCCATTAATCGGCCAGATATGATGTCGTGACAGTCATATCTTAAAGGGGAAATATATTGAGAATTAACATGGAATTAATACACATGTGTGAGATCCGAATACCTACTTACGGGAAAAATTTACTTCATCTGTCCCAATTTAGTTGTCGCTTACACATTTCAATGCAAACAAAAAAAACTTGAATTTCCTTTTCTATCCCTCCATAATCTACTTTATTGTGACTTTTTCAAAGTTAATTAATTATTTCACATCTTTCAATTTTATACCCATAATAATATCCTAATTCTAACTCCATAATAAATTAATTTTCCTGGAAAATCAAAATATGAGGGTAAAACAGTCAAAAATAAATAAACAAATCAAGGAAACATAGCCAATTGGTGTAAACTCAAATCATGGCCGGGCACCATATCAGCTGATTCCAAAACTCCTTCCTTCCAATTTTCCCAATACACATAAATTATGCTTAAAATTGTTCAAACTAATAAAGTCAATTTCTAATTGACTTACATTCCTTATCTTACCAAAGATAAGAGTATTCAAAACCATCCTATGATTCCAGGATACCAAAGTTTCTTATTCACCAAGTTTTCTATAAAGAAAAATCCTTTCTACCACCCATGTACACCAGTGAGCAAACTTAATATATTCAATGTACCAGATCTACAAACAACATAGAAAAATCCACTCCCTTTGATTGTCTTATGTTTTTGATACAACGTAAAGAATTTTCTCCACAATTCCAAACAGCAACGAAGGCCGAAAGCTTGACAATATACAATAAAACCTACGGTCATTCTAATTTCAAACCAATTGGCTCAACCAAAGTCTAAACAAATCTACAAATATCCCTAAACAAAATATGTATAGGAAATCTAAGTCCTACCAGCAAATGAGCTAAATAACAAACAATATGGTTTGGAGGTGACCGATGGATCCTATATTCTGGCCCAACCCTCACTAGCCCTCATTCTTTCAAAATAATATATTTTAACCGAATTGTCAAAATCTATTTCTTTAGCTTTTTCCTCCAAATATTGAGGAACCTTTGCCTCTTCCCCTCATCATAAGCACAACTAGAGGTATCGGCCATCTCTTCAACCCTCTTTTCTTTGGGCTGAACATACCTTTGCCCTTCCCCCACCCTAACGTCATTTCTCAGAAGTCATAAAATGTGTTTTTAAACACATACCTAATACAATAAGAGATAGCATTTGGCCTATTACTTGTAAATGGACCTATCCTCACAATTCTTCATCTTTTTCCTCTACAACCTTCTCATTCCCTTTATTCACCATTTCTACAAAGCCAATCAAACAAATAAAAGCAAAAATAGAAACAAAGATGAATACCTTCAAAAGTAGCGCCCGCCATTGCAATCTCAACTAATAATCTTCAAGATAAAAAAAAAAAATTAGACGTATCCAATTTCTACTTCAATTATAGAAAATTAATGACTTTTTTTTACTTTTACAAGGATACTTATTTATCATTCCCATTAATATAATTAGTAATGCGAATACGTTGCAAATGTTTATTAATAAATATAGGAGGTTGTTAATGAGATTTTATGTTAAAAACTAACCTCATTTTTTTTAGAAATGAAAATTTTAATGATGAAAAAAAATTATAATAAAAATATAGACACTCAATTCCAGACAAAATGAGTATTATAATAAATCCCCTTGGTGTCGTCCAAAATGAACTAATTCTTAATTGACATATCCAATTTGTAAATATATATATATTAATATTAAGGGATACATTAGTTAGTAGCATAAAAACGTACTTTATAATATAATATATATTATTCCACATCTAGAATATTTAAGGTAAAATTGATAAAGATGGAGCTAAACACTCATTATCCATTTGAAATATTCATTTATGTGATACATGTCATCTTGATATTCACAGACCTAATCTTCTTTCCTTTTAAAAAAAAAAAGAAAAGCAAAAGAAGTGTCTCGTGAATAAGATTTGTTGAATGATTCCGAAGATGTAGAGAAAGGGATAACAAATTTCAACTAGACCTACAAAGGGTAGTACTATAAAAGTAGTTGCAACTTAATTGACAACATTTATTTCATGTATTAACTCACAACTAGAAAATAATCATTTTTTTTACAGAAAAAATCCATCAATAAATAGGAGAATCAGTCAAAAATTGTATATTTTTGACAAATTTTTTTATGGAAGACACCGTTACTTTGGACCTTGTAATAAATAGATGTTTTAGACAGAAATTTCTATAAAAAAAAATGTTTGACGGATATTTTGACGAAACGTTATGGACCAAAAATTTATTATTTAATTTCTCATAGACGTAATCCTTTTTTGATGGATTTTTTTACAATTTTTTTTATAGATACTATTATGTCAATAATTTTTTATTCTATTTATTATTTTCTATATTTAGAATTTAATTTAATAATTTAATTGCTTTTTAAAAAATTATTTAAATAATTAAATTAATAAAAAAATAAAGTTGAATTGATGATAAAATCAGTGATTTTTTACTTTCTATAAAAGTAATAATCTTTGTATTTATATTAGAAAGAAATTCACTTCTAAGAGTTACACATAGTAATGTGTGATTTGAAAAATACTAATAATATTATTGATGAAAAGGTATCGGTTATCAAAAATCTTTGACGGAAAAATATGTTTGTCAAAATAATTATTATAAAAAATAAATTTAATTACTTAATTTCATACTTTTGACCAGATAATTTGTTTAATCAAAAATTTATTGACGAATGATAACTTTTTTATATAAAATTATTTACAAAACTTTTATTCTATCAATAATTTTTTATAATTGTATATATCTGTCAAAAAATTTCGTCACAAAAATAGTCAAATTCTAATAGTGATTAATAATATAATCATATAGAAATAAGTCTAAATTTTAACAAATTGATGGTGATACATACAATGCCTATGGCCGTTGGGCCGTCTGGTCCTTTATTAGGGTAGCTGGAAGTTAAATAGAATCTGGTCAGCTCTTTATTATTAGAATATAATACCAATTTGGAAGTCTTTATACGCTTCCTTGACCACCAAAGGCTTCATTCTGGTCAACTCTCTATTATTAGAATGTAATATCAATACGGAAGCCTTTATACGCTTCCTTGACCACCGCAGACTTCAATCGTCAAAGAAGCTGCACTCTTAGCCGTCCATGCCCCCGTCCCCAAACGATTTTTTTTTTTTTTTTTTTAATTACGAACTATACCCCCCCCCCCTCGACATTTTTTTTATTACAAGCTATATATAAAATATATATATATATATAACTTTTTCAAAATGACGCCCTTATTTATTAACTATTTCACTTAAAAGTTAATTTTATTTTACATTAAACTCGTACAAATGTAAATAATAGTAGACTTATGTTTTGTTTGATATGTGAGAGAGATGAGTTCAATTTACTATCTTTGATGTATATTTACTTTCATTTTATTTCATAGAAGTTTAAGGAAAGTAAATGAAAAATACCTTTTTTTGTATTTAAAAGTAAAAGGAAAGGGAAGGTCAAATTTATTCCTGTACTCATTTAATAAATTCACAAATTAGCATGAATTTTTTTTTTTTAAGTCTTGATATAAATATATATATATTTATGCATATATAACAAGATTATTATTTTTTTTACACAAGTAATAATATACTTCATACATTGTATTCACTTTTTTTTTATAAAAAAATGAAGACTAATATTAAAATAATTTATTTAGATAAAACTTTATATATTTTATGAGAAAATATATCTATTCACATAAAATTATAAATTATTTGTGGACTAAAGGAGTGTCATTTTTTAAAACAAAATGGATAAAAAATAATTTTAAATGAAGTAAATCTTCGATCCGTCCAAATGTGGAGGGAGAAATGATGATATGGAGTGGGAGGACTTCCCCTCCTCATAATACTTCTTATCCTTCAATAAGTCCTCTTTTCACTCTCACCAAACCAGCATTTAATAAAAATTAGAGTTGGTAATATTGTGAAATATTACTATATATATATATACTTATATAAAGTAGAACATTCCAGTTTTTAATGAAGAGTCACCGCGTGGTGCATTCAGATAATGTTTTTTTTTATCAATTCAAAGAATTGAAATATTTATACAAAAAATGAATTAAAAATTAATTTCTAAACTATATATACATTTATATATATATATATGCACACACACTGACCATTTTCATTATAATAAAATAAAGTATTTAGTTTCTTATAGAATAACTCTTTCTTTATAGATAAATGTAATCCATTGTTTAATTATGCTAAGATTCTTACTCAGTGGTTGGGAAATGAAGCTCGCATAATATATGTTGTGAGTTTGACTTGATCTTAATTTTAATTTCAATCTTTATAAGCCTGTAGTTACTAACGCTACAGTTAAGGTGCGTGAGTGGATTCACCCAAATACCATTTAAAAATATTATATTATATTATATCAGATATATGAAAATTTATTGCCTTTTAACTTCGAAGTGTAAGATTAACTTTCTTATTTTTTAAATAATTTAATTAATTAAATAATTTATTTCCTAAAGATTTAAGTCATTTGATCCGCATTGTTAATGGAGGCAAAGGCTTCTTTTACTTTGGATCAGCTGGTGGTAAAAAAACTGTGCTTTGGTTTTGAAGCCAGAATTATTCTGCTAAGATTGGGTTAATATTCTCAGCTTCCTACATCCAACCCAAAAATAGGTACAGGTTGGTCTTTAGTTGCTGCCTCTTGAGCCAGAGCCTCAGTGTTATCCGGTATCAGATTTGCAAGAACAATACCTACTAATTAATTGACGGTAATGAATTATCAGTGGGATTGTCAAACAGTCGGGTAACTTCTTTGCTCGGAGATATATGCTCGATCTCCGTCTCATTGATTTTGCTTTTATTTGAGTTGGGTTTTCACACAGGATCTTTCCCTTGATCATCTAAATTGGTTGTTCAATTGTTCTTCCAAACCCACTCATCAGGCATTGTCTCCTTCAATTTTAGATTTTCTTTCTTCCCAACTTCTCTTGATTTCTGATTGTCAAAATCAACTAGCATCTCAGAATTATTTTCCTGATCTGTAGAGGTCTTCTTCTCCATCTCCTTTTGCTTCCAAATTTGTTCAGCCTCCTTATGTTCTTTCTGTGCTTTAACAGAGTTCTTCCACTTAACATTTGATTTCAAAGAAGGATCCTTCATTCTGCAATCTTTAACATTGTGCCCAATCTTCCTGCAGAATTCCAAGGAAGGTGATCGAAAGCAATGGGTTGCCAAAAGCTTGATTCTTCTTGATCAATCCAAAGTCGTCTTGGTATTAGCTTTACAGATCCACCTCCACATAGACCTTGCTAGGGCTAGGTCGAGTTAAATGTGCAGTGGGGTTGTCAATTCGGAGAGGTTTTCCAACGACATTCGCAAAGGAATAAAAGATCCATTTCGTAAAAAAATGAATTGGACTGTCTGGGAAAGAGATCCAAATTGGGACTATTAAGGGTTCTGAATTTAAGTGGAAATTAGGAGACCATTTTAGAATCC
>JAWZTD010031626.1:0-14628 GCA_035221335.1 Echites panduratus
CGGGTCATGTCCAATACATCATTCTCTAACATGTATTTATGTTTTTACTTGAATATCCCATATTCATGATCAGTAAACGTGATCATCAGTAAGATTACATACTATTTTTAATTTATTATTTTTCCAATAATAATAACTGAATATGGACTATTTAGAATAATACATCTATTGCGAAGAGGGTTTTACTATTAAGTCACATACTTAATGACCAAAAGGCAGATAGTATTATTCATGGAAACACATTAGGTATAATAAATTCAATCTCATAAATACATTTCAAGCAAAAAATATAAATTATGTCATTGTACTAGTACATAACACTATCAAGTTCAACTCCAATTGACCGGAGTCAATCAAACCACCTCAGCCTTATAGGCTTCAGAATCATTCCCTATACCTTCAGAATAGGAAAGGGTTATCCTCTACTCCTATGGTACTTGCTGATTCAAACACAGAGGTTCCCACTCTCATAGAAATCCCTAAACAGATTTCTAGAGTCGATCTACAAAGATTGATGCCCACTGATTGGATCACAAATTATGAGAGTATTCATGCCTCACAGGAGCCTATTCAAGTTGCAAATCCATCCTTCCAAAGACAAACAGATGGAAGAGTAAAGATTTCATTTACTCCAGCCATGGCAGCAGATCCTAATTCAACAGCATACACACAGTTGTTGATCTCCCCATATGATAACAAAGAAAGGAGATGGCAAGAAAAAGTGCCTCCATCGCACTTTGCTCATGATGCCAGAACTATTGCCATTGACAAAATTAATGGACATTTTCTATGGGATGTCCTAGGATCTGGTATGTGTGATAATGATTGTTCTTGCAACGAATATAATCCTGAAGATTATGAAGACGCAGAAGATCAAAGGAGAAGGCTTCGTCGTGAAAGAAGACAAGCCAGAAAAACAAGATGTCAACTCAGAATTGTCTATCCAGACCATTCAGATGATGATGATGATGTCCCCTCATCCCAACAGAAAAAGTCCCAACAGGCAGATCATTTTCATCTTGTAAGGATATTTTGAGAAACAAGAATTCTCAGATGTCTCCATCTTCATCCGTAATTCCGTGCATGATGTTCAATTATCCAGATGATTTTCCTCCATTTAAGAGACAAGTTGACCCGTCAACCAATATTATTTGTAGTCCTTATGTGGAATCAAAAGGAGTAGACAATCTTGGAAGACCTCTTCCTGCACAAAAATCAGAAGAGGTGCTGAATTGGCAAACCAACAATGCCAAGGCGCAAAACAACTATCTTTCAAAAATAGATTCCAAGATAGACCAAGTCACCACAGAGGTCCAAGAAATAAAAAAGAAAATTGATCCTCTGGAACAACTGATAAAATGCATGATTCAAAGAGTCCAAACTTTAGACACTGAATTGAGACAGATAATTCATCAAGGATATGCTGGCCCAGAATTTTATGCAAAAGAATACGAGATTAGACTCCTCAAAAGGGAAATCGAAATGAACAAAACATCCACGTTCATTCCCCAAGCTTCTACAACTTTCTCCCCATCATATTTTCCTTTAGAACCGGTGCCATACAGTTCTTATCATCAACAAGTAATGTTTCCTCACATTGAGGTTAATCCTTTCACAACTCCTATTTTTCAAAAAATTGGGCAACAAATTCAAGCTGAAAGAAAGGAACGAAAGGAAAAAGGAAAAGAGAAGATCGTTTCAGAATCCCAGATGTCCAAACAACCAGACCAACCAGTCAAACATCTAACTGCTTCAGTCTCTGACCAAACAAAAATTCCAAAGGATGTTTCTGATCTTTACCCTAATGAAAAAGAATTTTTAAATCGATTCACTATATACACTTCTAATGAAGATTCTTTTTCACAGGAAAACCAGATGAATAAAGAGGACGAGGGTATATTCAAAGTAGAAATTAAAGCTTGTTCAGAATGTTCAGATTGTTCAAACTCTGAAAATTCCTCTTTCAATTCTAACTCTATTTCAGATTCTGTTAATTCAATTTCTGATTCTAAAAATGAACTTTTGAATGTTACTGATGTTTCTCATATTCTGATGAATGACCCAGGTAGTTCTGTATATACAGAACCAAAGTCAGAAGAAGATACTCCAATGAATTCAACACCTTCGAAAGGATCAAAACCTACTACAGGTCCATGGTTCACTTTTGATGACATTCCAGTCCAAGATAGAAGAAAAAGATTGCTAGAATTTGAAGCTTGGCTGAATCTACAATCAGCTAAAGGACTCGAACCAAAACCTGTCATGAATGAATTCTGCTCCAGATTCGCAGGCACTTTGAGTGATTAGTTTATCACTCTAGGTGAGTATCAACAATTACACATTTTAAATGCTACTTCTACTGATTATTTCATTAGCATAATTCATAAAGAATTCATAGGAGATCCTTCTCTAGATCAACAACAAAAACAAGAAGAGTTATTTGAAATGAGATGTTGTTCTTTAAAAATCAAGGATCTTAACTTTCATTTTAAAAGAATGACAGAGTTGTTTTATACGTTAGGAGGTAATAATAATCCTAGTTTAAAACAAGTCTTTTTGTCGTCCTTACCTCAAGAACATCAATCAGGTATACAGAATCAAGTTCAGTCTTCTAGAAGACATTTAAAAGATATTGGATTAGGAGAACTACATCAATTCACACTTACTACTTTAAGTAAATTATGTGATCAACATAAAACCATTTCTGATTTCATGAAAAAAGATAAATTCTTGAAAAAGATTTGCACGAAGAAAAAATTAGAAATAGGTTGTAAAGATAAGTGTGATTGTAGACCCAAGAAGAAATTTCAAAGAACTGCTGAACAAAAGAAACTTAGAAAAAAATTAAAAAAGTCTTTGAAATTTTTCAAAAGAAAATTTGGGAAGATTAAATCGGATAGATGTTTTACTTGTAAACAGAAGGGCCATCTTTCTAAAGACTGTCCAAAGCATAGAAATAAAGCAATTAAAATAGCTTCTCAGTTTATGATTGATAATCTTGATGATGATTTAGAATCCCACTTTTCTGAACAAGATGAGCCTGATGATTCTACTGTATTTGTGTTGGCACAATCAGAATCAGAAAGTGAAGAAGAATAATTTCTTCTGATTTTTTAGGTAAGTGATTCAAAAGAAATACTACCAACTGATCAATGTTTAAATCCACATTTGCAGGTTTCTATTCTTGAATCAAAGTATGCCAAACCAAGAAAAGCCATTGGATTCATAGATACAAGAGCTGGATGCACCATGATGAATCCTCAAATTCTTTCCTCAAAGTGTTGGAAGGAATGTAATGAAAAATTTATGGCTACTGATGGAAAACTATTCAGTGCAGAATTGGTTTCTAAGAACCCTATAGGAATTTGATTCTTTCCTGAATGCATTGTTTGGACTAAAGTTTATGGCAATAATCTACATATAAAAGATATCTTAATCGGTTGGGATGTATATACACAGGCTAATAACCTTCGTATATTACCACTTGGTTTAAGATATAAACACTTTTTTCAGCCATTTACTTTATTGAAAAATATTTATTCTTTATCTGAATCCTCTTATATGTTTTCTAAAATCATTAACAGATTAAAATTTCTTTGTGCAGATTCACATTCAGAGTTTAATCATCCCTATCCATTGTGGAGAAATGAAGACTTCTTTATTAAGCTTCCCATTAAGCTTAACGAAGACATTAATCCTACTAAAGCTGTCCAACTAGGGATGACACCAGATGACTTAAACTTGGCCCAAAAAGAATGCCAACAACTCCTTGAACAAGGCCTCATTGAGCCCACAACATCCAGTTAGGATTGCCAAGCGTTTTATGTAAATAAAAGGTCTGAACAGGTAAGAGGTAAGAAAAGATTAGTCATTGATTACAAACCTTTAAATCAATTTTTGAAAGATGACAAGTTTCCTTTGCCTAAAATTACAAATTTGTTTATCCATCTTTCTGAGGCAAAAGTCTTTTCAAAATTTGATTTAAAATCTGGTTTTTGACAATTGGGTATTCATCCTGATGATAGATACAAAACTGCTTTCTGTATACCCAATGCTCAGTATCAATGGACTGTTATGCCTTTTGGGCTGAACGTTGCCCCATCCATTTTTCAGAAGGCCATGACAAAAATCTTTTCACCGATTCTTTCAAATGCTCTGGTATACATTGATGATATCTTTCTCTTTTCAAAAGACAATGAAAGCCATAGAACCTTGCTCAGTCAATTCTTTGACATTGTCAACCATCAAGGTATCATGATTTCTGAGAAAAAATCCTTTATCGGATTATCAGGAGTATTTGGGCATGAAAATTTCTGATTGAAAAATCCAGCCTGGACCACACCTTATGGAAACCTTAACAGATTTTCCAGACGAAAGCCTTACCAGCAAAGAAATTCAACAATTTCTGGGAATAGTCAACTACATTACCACTTTTTTACCCAGAGTTGCTGAACACAAAGCCCAATTATTCAAACTTCTCAGAAAGAATGCTCCCCCTTGGGGTCCAGAACAAACCAAAGCAGTCCAATACCTCTAAATATTCCAACCACAGGTACCAAGATACTTCAGACAGGTGCCAGTGATTATCACTGGGGTGCAATTTTTCTTGAAGAGCTTAATGGCCAAAAAAATTACTACGGTCATTCCACTTGAAGCTGAGATGCACTACCATACAACCATCAAAGAAATACTTGCGGTAAAGTATGGTATAAAAACATTTGAATTTCACTTGATAGGTCATGAATTTTCCGTCCACATGGACAATTCTTCATTTCCAAAAATTCATGACTTTAAAAACAAAATGGTTCCTGAACCTCAACTACTTTGACTGAAAGATCGGTTTTCTAAATATCAATTCAAAGTCATTCACATCAAAGGAACTACAAATGTTTTAGCCGATCTCCTTTCTTGGCCTAAAGCATCTTCTTCAACTAGTCGTTCATTGTTGACTAGTAAGCCACATTGTAAATTCCCTAGTTTGTTTTCAAATAGGTCTAAGTTTTCTTATCCCTTTGTTTTCATGTTCTTTGGAGCTTCTTCCAGTAATCCTTCTGCTTCTCCTCCACCTTCTTCATTTTTCAGAGAGATAAATCAGTTTCCTTTCTTATCCAATAAGAGTCAATTTGTCAATCAAAACCAAGTCCGTCTTTATGCTCAAGAGAGATTTTACTATTACCTACATAGAGTCAAATCTCAAAAAACCTTTGATTTTCTCTATAAAAGATCTTGGAATCTTCAAACTCCTTACAAAAATATTATTCGAATTACCCTTAGATCTTCACCTAGTGATATCTCTGAACATGAACTCTGGTTTTGTTGGTGTCTTTCTGTTCTTCAATATTTTTGCTTTAGATATAGAAATTAAGACTGTTCTTAAGTTCCTTGATCAGTCTGAAAAAGCAAAAAAATATCCGCATCTTTGGACTTTATTAACAATGTTTCAGCCTAGTATGCACTGGATATCTACATTAACAAAACTGTGTACTCCTCACTGTATACTACCCTCTACATTTTAGATGTTTATTGTACAGAGGTAATATTCCACAGAAGCCTTCTATGAGGATGATAAAATCAAACAAAAAGGTCCATCCTTTTCCTGTAGTCCTGCCATCGATCAGTCACAATGGATGCATATCCTACAAAGAAGAAGACTTGTTCTTGTTCTTGAAAGAGAAAAATAAGTAGATTTTATCTCCTTGGGAAGGTGATCTAACTGCTTTACAGAAGAAGTCTATGGACATTGATTCAGAGGTCAACTATGAAAATTTTGAACAATTTTTAGAAGATGATCTCTATCAAGACAGTCAGCTTGACCCTTATCCACCTTAGGAAATCAATTAGGCAGGTTGTGGATGGGCATGGGACCCTTCTCAGAGGAATATTATGGTTTTCATGGCCCACATTGATCATGGATGTCTCTGTAACTTTTTCAAAGATGTTGCTTTATCAAAAGCTGGCACGTTGTGGAGACAAGAAAAGATGCACTTCTTATCCTAGCTTTTATTTTAAGTCAAAAAGTCTTTTGTTTGTTTGTATGAGTTGTAAAGATCCTGAATGATTTGTATTTTGTCACTTTGTGTGAGTTGTAAAAGATGATAAGACTTGTTCTTATCTCTTCATGTGTTTCTTTTCTAAAAAGCTGTAAACTTTTCATAAGGTTGTGATGAGTCATCCAACTTTGGAGAAAATAATTTGTCTTGTTGTAATTATTGCTTTCTTAAGTCTTCAAGGAAGAAAGATTCGATCTAACCTCTTAGAGATTTGATCTTATCCTTTCTCTTTGTAATTCTCTATAAATACAAGTTATGAATAAGAAGAAGGCAGAGTCAATTTTTTTCTTTCAAGATCTTGGGCTGCTTGGGTGTCAATGATCTCAAATTTACACTTCTTTCAAATTTCTTATAGGTGTACTTGTCATGGCATTTATCATATGTTGCTCCTCTTAATATTTGCCAAGGCCTTCCTAGCAAAAAATGAGTTGCTTGCATGAAAACAGCATCAAAAAGTATCTCATCCTTATAGTTTCAGATGGAATAAGGTATTCGTGGAACAAAATATAATCCAAAACATCAAGTAATTCCACCATACATGCCATACTGAGATTAGGCACAAAGCAATGATAGGAGAATCTTCATCTTCATTAAAGAACAATTTATCATCATGAAACTCCTTTTCATAAGATTTAAACAAGCATTCACCAACAACCATAGGTGTTTTCTTCATTTGTAGTCCTAAAACATGCTTTCCAAACAATACATTCAAAGATCATCAGCTTTAAATCAATGAATTACCAAAAGATATAAAGTCCATGCATTCATGTCTATATTAGAATCATGAGGTTTCAAAACTTCCTCAAAAGGCAAATGTTCAACATGATATGCTTCATCACCAAGTTTCAACAAAGAATGATACTTCAAATGCATAGAATTTCTCCATATACTCACAATGAAGTATATTTGAAACAAGATAGACAATGATTTAGAATCATTCATGAAAATGCACATTAGAACAAAAGGATACAAATTATCCTCAACAATTGCAACATCAAAGATGCATAATAGCTGGTCATCAAAAACAAATTTGGAAAGTCTGCTCATATATGAATCAAGGATGTGCTTCCACAAGGAAACCAAGTAATTCCGAGCAAGTGAATCTTCTATATTGTTCTTTTCTTGAAATTCAATGTTCTCAAAGCACTTCCATCCATCAAAGATTCATCATGCTTTTATTATTTCTTCACACAAAACTCATGTATAATATCAAGCACACATTTCCACAAGCATTTTTATGTTCACAAAGTTTCACATGAGACTCCTTAACAAATTTGAAATCCATGAAAACAGTAACAATACTTAAAGAAGTACAAGACAACACATGCTTTCTCTACACAAGGAAACATTATGTTCAAGAAATTCAACAAGAACTTCATGCTTATCAAGTTCATAAGCATTTTTACCTTCATACCTTACCAAAGACAATATTCTTTCGAGTTCAAAATTAAGAAATTTGTCCCCAAGTGTAGAGAAAAGAGTATACCACCTCAACATTTTACTCATCGTCATTTGGTCCTTGTCATATTTCTCCTTGATTAATTCTTCAAATTCCTAAATTTTTTGCACAAGGACACTAGAAGAAAAATGATTAGGGTTAGAAATGGGTGTAACAATTTCTTTGTTCATGATGAAAACCAAATCACTCTCACTCTTTCTTTCCATTTCATAATGGCTCCCATTTTCTCCACTGATATATTTTCCTTCAACTCTACTCCTATGGCACTATCCAGATGATTCAAATGATGATGATGATATTCATCCATCTCAAATAATTCTGCCTACATAAAAAGTCCCAACAAGCAGATCCTTTTCTTCTTGAAGGAAAATTTTAAGAGACAAAGATTCTCAGATGTCCTCATCTTCATCCCGAATTCCATGCATGATGTTCAATTATCCAGATGATTTTCTTCCATTGAAGAGACAAGTTGATCCATCAACTAACATTATTTCTAGTCCTCATTTAGAATCAAAAGGAGTGGACAATCTTGGAAGGTCTCTTCCTGCACAGAAATCAAAAGAGGTACTAAACTGGCAAAGCCAAGGCTCAAAATAACTATCTTTCTAAGATAGATTCCAAGATAGACCAAGTTGCAACAGAAGTTCATGAAATAAAAAAGAAAATTGATCCACTGGAACATGTGATGAATCGCATGGTTCAAAAAGTTCAAACTTTTTACTCTGAATTGAGACAAATGATCCAACAAGGATATGCTGGCCTAGAATTCTATGTAAAAGATGAAGAGATTAGACACCTCAAAAGGGAAATTGAAATGAATAAATCTCAGACATCTATGTTTATTCCCCAGGTTCTACAACTTTTTCCCCTTCATACTTTCCTTCAGAACCGGTGCCATATAGTTCTTTACATCAACAAGTAATGTTTCCCCACATTGAGGTTCCCCCTTTCACAGCTCCTATTTTTCAAAAAATCGGAGAACAAATCAAGAAAGAAAAAAGGGAACGAAAGTAAAAAGGCAAAGAAAAAATTGTTTCTGAATCCCAGATGTCATCCAACTGCTTCAGTCTCCGTCCAGACAATAATTCCAAAGGATGTTTCTGATATTTATCCTAATGAAAAAGAATCTTTAAATCAATTCACTATCTACACTTCTTCTAATAAAGATTCTTTCTTTCAAGGAAATTAGAAGGACATAAAGGACAAGGATATACTCAAAGTAGAAACCAAAGCATGTTCAGATTGTTCAGACTCTGATAACTCCTCTTTCAATTCTATTTTAGATTCTGTCATTTTAATTTCTGATTCTAAAGATGAACATATGGATGTTACTCGAATACTCAAATATCTACAGAACCAAATCCAGAAGAAGGTACTCACATGAACTCAACACCTTCGAAAGGATCAAAACCTACCACAGGACCATGGTTCACTTTTGATGATATTCCAGTTCAAGACAAAAGAAAAAGATTGCAAGAAATCGCAGCTTGGCTGAATCTGCAATTAGATAAAGGACTTGAACCAAAACCTGTCATGAATGAATTTTGCTCCATCTTCATAGGTACCTTGAGTGAATAGTTTATCACTTTAGGTGAGTATTAGCAATTACAAATTTTGAATGCTATTTCCACTGACTCTGTTATTAGTATTATTCATAAGGAATTCATAGGAGATCCCACTTTAGACCAACAACAAAAACAAGAAGAGTTTTTTGAAATGAAATGTTGTTCTTTAAAGATTAGAGATCTTAACTTTCATTTTAAACGGATGACAGGGTTATATTATATGTCAGGAGGAAATACAAATCCCAGTCTAAAACAAGTCTTTCTATCTTCTTTACCTCAAGAACTTCAATCAGGTATTCAAAATCTAGTCTAGTCTTCTGGAAGACATTTAAAGGATATTGGGTTAGGAGAATTATATCAATTCACACTTACAACATTAAATAAATTGTATGATCAACATAAAACCATTTCTGATTTCATGAAAAAAAGAAAAATTCCTAAAAAGGATTTGCACAAAAAAATTAGAAATTGGTTGTAAAGAGAAGTGTGACTGCAAACCAAAGAAGAAATTCCAAAGAGCTGCTGAACAAAAGAAGTTTCGAAAGAAATCAAAAAAGTCTTTGAGATTCTTCAAAAGAAAATTTGGGAAAATTAAATCAGATAGATATTTTACTTGTAAACAGAAAGGCCATTTTTCTAAAGATTGTCCAAAGCAAGAAAAATAGCTTCTCAGTTTATGATTGATAATCCTGATGATGATTTAGAATCCCATTTTTATGAACAAGATGAGCCTGATAATTGTACTATATTTGTGTTGGCACAATCAGATTCAGAAAGTGAAGAAGAAGAGTTTCTTCCCATATTCCAGGTAAGAAGTCCAAAAGAAATTCTGCCAACTGATCAATGTCTAACTCCACATTTGCAGGTTTCTATTCTTGAGTCAAAATATGCAAAACCAAGAAAAGTCATTGGATCCATTGATACAGGAGCTCGATGTACTATGATGAATCCCCAAATTCTTCCTCCAACATGTTGGAAAGAATGTGATGAAAAATTTATGGCAGCCGATGGAAAGCTATTCAGTGCAGAATTGGTTTCTAAGAATATTATATAAATTCGATTCTTTCCTGAATGCATTGTTTGGACTAAAGTTTACTGCAACAATTTACATGAAAAGATATCTTAATAGGTTGGGATGTATATACACATGCTAATAACCTTTGTATATTACCCCTTGGTTTGAGATATAAACACTCTATTCAGCCATTTACTTCATTGAAAAACATATACCCTTTATCTGAATCTTCTAATAAGTTTTCTGAAATCATTGACAGATTAAAATCTCTTTGTGCAGATTCACATTCAGAGTTCAATCATCCCTCTAGACTATGGAAAAATAAAGACTTTTTTATTAAGCTTCCTTTTAAGCTTAATGAAGATATCAATCCAACAAAGGCTGTGCATCTAGGGATGACACCAGATGACTTAATCTTAGCCCGAAATGAATGTCAACAACTCCTTGAACAAGGCCTCATTAAGCCCACAACATCCAGTTAGGCTTGCCAACCCTTTTATGCCAATAAAAGGTCTGAACAATTAAGAGGTAAGAAAATATTAGTCATTGATTACAAACCTTTAAATCAATTTTTGAAAGATGACAAGTTTTCTTTACCAAAAATTACAAATATGTTTATCCATCTTTCAGAAGAAAAAGTCATTTCAAAATTCGATTTAAAATCTAGTTTTTGGCAATTGGGTATTCATCCTGATGATAGATATAAAACTGCTTTTTGTATACCCAATGCACTATATTATCAATGAACTGTTATGCCTTTTGGGCTAAAAATTGCCCCGTCCATTTTTCAAAAGGCCATGACAAAAATCTTTTCACCAATTCTTTCAAATGCTCTGGTATATATTGTTTCTATCTTGCTTCTTTTCTAAAGACAATGAAAGCCATAGAACCTTGCTTAGTCAATTCTTTGACATTGTCAACCATCAAGGTATCATGATTTTTGAGAAAAAATCCTTTGTCGAATTGTCTGAAGTAGAGTATTTGGGCATGAAAATTTCTAATGGAAAAATCCAACCTGGACCACATCTTACTGAAACCTTACTAGATTTCCAGACGAAAACCCTGCCATCAAAGAAATTCAACAATTCTTGGGAATAGTTAATTATATTATCACATTTTTACCCAGAGTTGCTGAACGTACAGCCCAATTATACAAACTTCTCAGAAAAAATCCTCCCCCTTAGGGTCCAGAGCAAACCAAAGTCGATCGTGCTATCAAAAACCTGTGTAAACAACCCATTCCTCTCCATATTCCAACCACAGGTACAAGAATACTTCAGATAGATGCCAGTGATCATCACTGGGTTGCAATTTTTCTTGAAGAACTCAATGGCCAAAAAAATTACTGTGGTTATGCCAGTGGAACCTTCAAAGATGCTGAAATGCACTACCATACAACCATCAAAGAGATACTTGCAGTAAAGTATGGTATCAAAAAATTTGATTTTCACTTGATAGGTCATGAATTTTCCGTCCACATGGACAATTCTTCATTTCAAAAAATTCTTGACTTTAAAAACAAAATGGTTCTTGAACCTCAACTTCTTCAACTAAAATATTGGTTTTCTAAATACCAATTCAAAGTCACTCATATCAAAGGAACTACTAATGTTTTAGCCGATCTTCTTTCTCAGCCTAAAACATTTTCTTCTACTAGTCATTCTTTATTGACTAGTAAGTCCTCTTGTAAATTTCCTAGTTTGTTTTCAAATAGGTCTAAGTTTTCCTATCCCTTCGTCTTCATGTTCTCTGGAGCTTCTTCCAGTAATCCATCTGCTTCTCCTCCTCCTCCTTCATTTTTCAAAGAGATAAATTAGTTTCCTTTCTTATCCACTATGAGTTGATTTGTTAATCAAAACCAGGTCCGTCTTTATGCTCAAGAAAGATTTTACAATCAAATCTCAGAAAACCTTTGATTTTCTCTATAGAAGATCTTGGAATCCCCAATCTCCTTATAAAAATATTATTCGGATTACTCTTAGATCTTCTCCTAGTGATATCTCTGAACATGAACTCTAGTTTTGTTGGTGTCTCTCTGTTCTTCAATATTTACCTTTAGATATTGAAATTAAGCCAGTACTTAAATTTTTTGATCAGCCTGAAAATGTAGATAAATATCCACATCTCTGGACCCTGTTAACCATGTTTCAACCATGTATGCATTGGGTTTCAACCTTGACAAAACTGTGTGCTCCTCATTGTATATTACCCTCTGTATTTCAGATGTTTATTATACACAGGCCATATTCCACTGAAGCCGTCTATGAAGGTGACAAAATCAAACAGAAAGTCCGTCCTTTTCCTATAGTTTTGCCATGGATCAATCACAATGGATGCATTGCCTACAAGGAAGAAGATTTGTTTATGCACTTAAAAGAAAAAAATAAAGAGATTTTATCTCCTTGGGAAGGTGATCTACCTGTTTTACAGAAGAAGGTTATGGACATTGACTCAGAGGTCAACACTGAAAATCTTGAACAATTTTTAGAAGATGATCTCTATCAAGACAGTCAGCTTGATCCTTATCCACCGAAGGAAATCAATTGGGCAGGCTGTGGATGAGCATGGAATATTCCTTTCTCAGACGAATAGTATCTTTTTCATGGCCCAGACTAATCATGGATGTCTCTGTCTCCTTTATTGCTTTTTCAAAAATGCTGCCTTTGTATAAAGGTTTGGCGTGTGAAGACAGGATAAGATAGATAAGCAAGTTAAAATCTTATCTTAGCTTTTACTTTATGTCTTAACTTGCTTATCTGTTTGTATGAGTTGTAAAGATAAGATTCTATCTTATCTCTTGGATGATTTGTATTTTGCCTATTTGTGTGAGTTGTAAAAGATGATAAGACTTGTTCTTATCTCTTCGTTTGTCTCTTTTCTGAAAGTTGTAAGCTTTTGATAAAGTTGGGATGAGTCATCCAACTTTTGAGAAGGTAGTTTGTCTTGTTGTAATTATTACTTTCTAATTCGATCTGATCTCATAGAGATTTGATCCAATCTCTTCTCTTTGTATTCCTATATATAAGCATGTTATGAATAAGAAGAAGGTAGACACAATTTGAGGAAAAACATTCTCTTCTCAATTAGCAATATGAGAGACTAGATACTTTCTTCTCTTTACAGCTACTACAGATTTTTCTTCCTATTTGATTCTCGCAATAATCATCTGATTATTTCTACCCTTAGTGGCTTTGATTCTGTTCGGCTGTGCTTATAATAATAAATTTAGAAGTAGATGGGAAGCAGAAGGATTGCAAAAATACCATAATCTTCTTTTGGTATTCCTATAAACCAATAGTGGTATCAGAGCCAAAATACCTAGGGTAAGCCCTCTTTTGCGAGAGAGAGAGAGAGAAGAAAATAAGGTTGAGAATTCTGTAGAGAGTCTTTCACACCATGTCAACAGAAAGTCTTGTTTCACAAATCTCCAATCTTGTTCAAATATCTACTTCGTTGTCATTACCAAAAAAACCTTTGCATAAAGAGTCTACCCAAGTAAAAGAGTACAATACTATTCCCGAATCTACGATTATTGAAGAATCTATACCACCTATTATTAGTCCCTATAATGTTTACAAGAAGAGAGGTAGTTTTTCTACTGAAATTATCTGTATCAAACATCTGTTGAAGTCCACCACTCCAAGGACCAAAGAATGAATATGTTCAGTCCTCAAAACTGAATAATTGTGATATTCCTTCTTCACAGAAGGAACAGTATATCACTCTCAGTATTCTGCCAGAACTGATTCAACAATGGAAGAATGAAGGTTTTTCTCACCTTCATCTTGGGGCTATCAAACTGGTACTTTCTTATCAGGGAAGAAATAGTCTACCAGTTACAGCCAGGATTGCATTATTAGATTCCAAGATGCTTTCTTATGAACATGCTGTAATCGGAACCTTTCTGACTACTCTGAATTCAAGAAGTGTAATTCTTACTGTCATAAATATTCAACTCCAACTGACCGGAGTCAATCAGAAAACCTCAGCCATCATGGCCACTCTTCATCATCAGATGGTGTATAGGCTTCAGAATCATTACGTATATCTTCAAAATAGGGAAGGGTTATCTTCTACTCCTATGGCACTTGCTGATGCAAACACAGAAGTCCCCTAAAAATTGTTCAAGATTTTCAGTGTTGATCTCTGAGTCAATGTAAATCATGCTTATGGGATTCTTCACACATATCTTGTGTATAAACATCAAGCACATTTCCACATGCATTTTTATGTTCACAAAGGCTTACATGAGACTCCTTAACAAATTTGAAATCCATGAAAGTCGTTACAAGACTTAAAGAAGTACTATACAATACATGCTCTCTCTACACAAGGAAATAATATGTTCAAGAAATTCAACAAGAACTTCATGCTTATCAACTTCATAAGCATTTTTACCTTCATACCTTACCATACCTTACCAAACACAACATTCTTTCATGTTCAAAATTAAGAAATTTGCCACCAAGTGTAGAGATAAGAGTATACCACCTCAACATTTAAGTCATCCTCATTTGGTCCTTGTCATCTTTCTCCTTG
>JAWZTD010031647.1:0-14620 GCA_035221335.1 Echites panduratus
AATAAATTTGTTACAAGAATTAAATGGTTCGCTCTAAATTTCAACATAATCAAAATGAATTTTGTACTAGTATTTTTTTAAAAGAAGTTAACCAATGACCAAATTTAATTAAATCTTAATCAAAATATTACAGAACATATGATCATATTCTAATTCTACCCCCTCTTCCGATAATTCCTAAATCCTCCGATAATTCCTAGATCCGCCACTGCTATCTAACACCTCTTCTTGATTGGAAAAAACCACATAGTTTCCCATTAACTATAACAGAGAATTTGTTGAAGCAGAGACAGTTACGGATTACATTCAGAAAATGTGGTCGAAATCCAAATTTTCGCATATCTTTCAGTAAGAAATTCCAGTTAACTCTATCGAATGCTTTAAACATGTCTAACTTCATGACAATGTTCCCCCCTACACATTTTTTATTGATTTAGTGAATTAACTCTGAAGCCAACAATATATTATCTGCAAATATTCCTACCCTTTGCAAAACCACTTTGGCAATCATTAATGAGATCTGGAAGCAATTTGAATAATCTGTTTGGAAGGACCTTACAAATTATTTTACAGGAGAAATTTCATAAACTTATAGGTCGAAAATCAGCAAAATAAGGTGGATTGTTTACCTTTGGGATAAGAATACTTTCTGTGGAGACCATCTATTTCGGCTTTTTAATTCCTGCCCAGAAGTATCTGATTGAATGTAGCACGTCCTCTTAAATCAACTCCCAGAACTCAGTGTAGAATTTCCCTGTAAGTCATCAACTCCCGGAGCACTATCACTGGTTAGAGAGAAGACTGCACATTGCACCTCTTCCAGGCTTGGTAGCATAGATAATTGAGAATCTTGAGTGAATCCTGTGACCTTTGACTATGTTCTTCAGTTAGGAGTTGAGTAAAATGATGCACTGCATCCTATTCCATTCCTTTATGTTGGTTAACCAGGTCCCATCTTTATTTTTAATTTTCTGAATCTTTTGCTGAGATCTTTGAGAATGCCAAAAATTGGAAAAATAGGCAGTGTTACCAAATTCCTCGTCATTCTTCAACATTTAATCTTTGGTTTCTGCCTCCATAATTCCTCCTCGTTCTTCAAATGGTAAATCAAATCTGCTTTTGCATAGTGAAGTCTTGCTCTATTAGTTTCACAAATTGAATGTAGGTAAATTGATTCTGCTTCTGTAACTGCCAGTTCCGCCCATTTTACATTCGTGATAATATTACCAAAAATTTCTTTGCTCCAAATTCTCAAAGATTGCTTCAGACGAGTTAATTCCACTATAGGACTATAAAATTGTACACATTTATTACGTCATATTAAGTTTTTCTCTTGTGTAGTAAAAACTGACAAGAGATGGGAAAGTAGAAAGACTTAAGTTATTACTGTAAATAATGTATAACAGATTATCCTTCAGCTAAACTGTATACATCCTGCAAATAAATTCAACTAATTTTGTTACTTTTACAAAGGTAATATGATAAATTATATGAAGACATTTGGACATGTATAGATAGGATTAAAGAGAGTATAGAGTTATTAAACTATGAAGACAGCATGCAACAGAAGTAGTCATAGATGTTATCGACCATGGTGCTAAGAAAGACACAAATATTGTTTCTAGAATATTTAAAACTTTATTCATACAAAGACATGGACTCTTGCTCTCAAACCGAAAGCCCACAAAATACTACCAGTACAAGAAGACACCATTCCAGACATTCAATCCCCAGAGATAATAGTTCTTTTAACTTGTTAATGCACAAGCTAGCAATCAAAACAAAGTATGCTAAAAAGAACAATCCACTGTATCCAATTTAAGAATTCCACATTCTTACAATTATGCCTTTTCACTCCAGCTAGATCTTTAGGGTGCCTTGTCACGTACACATCATGATAGTCCACATCCTCGTTTACTAAGTGACGATTCCATTAATAAAGTCTCAGTCATTATTATGAGGTGAGTTCATTATTCACATTTCCATAAGCTCCCCGTGCATTTGCAGGGGGCATTTGATTTTGAGCAATATTATTATCCTTATAAACTACCTTCGCTTTGGGGAGATATATGTGAGTTCTACTAATATTGACCTAGGTCCGCAACTTGGAGCAATTCCAAGACGAAAACTATTAATTCTAGGAGTTGGCTTTGGATTGTGTCTTTACCATCGGCTACAATGAAACAAGGCCACAAACAAACCACCTTTCAATTAGAGTTAACCTAAAGAGAATATAATTAATATTACCTTTCATTATGAGTTCAAAATTCGTGAGCTATCAGTTCTACAATCATCGATAGGAATTTACTAACTCCTAATGGATAGTTGATATGCCCGTATGAACTTGGACTAAACAGCACTTGTAAAAAAGAAATTAATTAACTTAAATGACTTTATATCCTTTTACTGTTCTCCCCAAGTGAACCACTTAACTATAAAGTATCTTTAATTGAAAAGTTTTAAGTTATTTAATTATTAATTTAATATTTTAAAAGAAATGAACATCATATAAAGGAAAAAGTTGAATTGATAAGTTTATTAATTAATATTATATCCGTTTCTATTTTCATAGTTTACGGTTTTGAAACCCAAACAAAGATAATGATTATTTTAATAATTAATATTTTTCTTACATTATCCTCACAATAAATAAGGTGCATATTAATTCAATCCTAACATTTAGTGTTATTAGAATTGCATGTCTGAAAACAACTTCTATACTCATGTTGTGGGTGGGTGAAGGGGGGGGGGGGAATACTCCTTGAGACATATAAAACAACTTCTATTTTGAAATAAATTTTCTTAGCTAAACCGACTCTAAGGATAAATGGAGTAAAAAAATAATAGCTTTATCAAAATAAAAAAAATTATCAAAATAAAAGTTCCAAAACAAAACTAGAAATTGCATTGATTGAAGTATCCTAATACCTGGGAAAGAGGTCCAGAGTCCGAACCAAACTTCATCTTCCATCCTCTTTGGGTTGGAGGTTAAGTTTAAATGCCAGAAATCAACAGAATACCAATTCTTCCCCCAAACCATATATATCATGAAGATTCAAGAATTCAAGATCGAAATTCTTTATTTATTTATTTATTTTCTTTTACTGATCAAACGAGAAATAAATTAACATGGAAATCAAAATTGCAAAGGAAAATTAACCGATAACATTAACGAAATTTAGGAACGAAATCTTAGCAGGAAAACAAAGGACTAAGATTTTAAACATATAAATAAATGTCCTGCAAGCAAGCAATTAATTATATAACTGTGAAAGAAAGAAAAAAAATTTTTTAAAAAATTATATATCTGTGAAAAATCTTTCACTCCAAAGCCCAGGCATTCTCCTTACAAATCTGCTCTTCTTCCTCAGGTGTGAAATCATTTTCGATGTTGAACAATTGGCAGATCTGCTCCGGAGTTTTGCGTTTGATAATGTAGGCAGCGGTTTGACAGGTGAGGTCCATAAGACTCTTCACATTCAGATAATTTGCCGCTATAATAAGTTCGTAGATCATGTCCATGTCGACTTTGATGAATTCAGCATCAAATTCTTCGACCTCCGCCTTAGAGGACTCGCAGGCTGTGGCATCCGCATGGCGCTTACAGAACTGGATCACCTTAGAAAGGATCTTGCCGGTAATGTTGGGCACAGGAATGGTGCTGTTGGCACAGGCGTCCTCGATCATATGCATGATCATCTCTGACTCCCTAGCCACCGCCTCTTCGATTTCGAAAGTTTCACCGTCGGAACTCTGTATTAAGATCATCTTAGACTTTGATGAAGACATTGTTACCGGCGGGCCTATAAGAGAGTGGAGTTTTGAACTTTTTTGGGATTCAGATAGAAACCAGAGAGAGATAATTTTTTCTTACATTTCTTTATTTTCAGTTTACATTGTTTAGGTGATGACATGTATGTAATTTGTACAAAAAGAAGCTAATAGTTGTTGCTGCAAACATTTAATTTCTTGAAATGAAGTCCATGGGATATTCACTTGATGTGAATGCTAGTGATGTTTTAATGATTTGCATCAAGGAATGTTCTGTTGATCTGGCTTGAGATGGTTATGTTTCATTCAATCATCTCGCATTCGAACAAATAATTATATTATCAGACTACTATTTGAGTCATGAAGAATGGCTTGTATGAGTATTGTAAAGTTATTTTTCCTCTTTGGTTTTGACTTCGGATTTATAAAATCTATCATCATTTTATCCATTTGATTTAATGATTCTAATCGTCATGCTTACAAGAAAACTTTAATGCCTTCATTAAATTGATTATGTTTCTGGAGCTATACTTCGTAACATATGGAATTATCATTAGCAATAGAATATAATATTCCACCAATGTATAAATTCACAATACAGTTTTAAACAGAATTTATATGAGGCTATTGTAGATGACTTTGGACTAATATTTTTTGAGTTCCAGAAAGCTGTACTTTTTCTCTATTTATCTCTACAAAGCTCATGTCAAGAATGCAACATATTATAAACTTTTTTGACCATTTTGAGGCTCATTACGAAGTTGATTCATTTATAATATGCAAAACTTGTCACTTAAAGGAAAGTTAGTGGCTAGATAGATGCTTGTAATCATAATCTTCCTAGCATTGATCTTCAAATTCAAGTAAACATGTTTTTAGGATTTTTTTTAGTGGAGAATAACTTTAGAGTATAAGGCATTTCATCTTCAATGCTAAGTTCAAACTTTTTTCTTACTTAATTCCTTTCTAACAACATATTCTCTCTCATGCAATGCATGGAACTTCTGCATCCTTTTCCGAAAATGAGATAAATCCTTTCAACAAAAACTTGAACGAAACAAGATTTTCAAGAAGGTTATTAACATTATATGTTATTCAATTATCTCATTTACTTGAAAGAACTTTGTGATAGAGATAGTGTGCCTAGAATCCCTCAAGAACCAATTCCACGATTGAAGACAAATAGGTTAAGACAGTTAATGATTCAGTTCGTTCAAGATTGTGAAGAAGAACTTAATTTAAAAGCTCCAAATGAAACAAAAGAAGGCAACGAAGTTGATAAAACATTGTTTTATATAGAAGAAAACTAGTTGAATGAATTTGGAGCAAAATGAATGAAAATCAAGAATAATTTCAACATTGATCATCCAGTCAAACTTGTTTGATTATGAATTTGTTATTTTAAATTTTAGTTTATTTTAGCCTTTATTTGATTAGGAGCTTTCCAATATGTTTCCAATCAATATTTTATTATTATTTATTTTTAGTAGTTTATTTCAATTAGGATTCTTAGTAGTTTCCTATTACTTGTTAAAAAATGATTAGGTAACTTGTGCTATTAGTTATCCTTTGTTAATCAAATTATTATGAATTCAATTTGAGATTTGAGAGTTTTCTCTATCTTCTTTGGTTCTTCTTAGAACTCTTGACTTATCATTCAACTATCTTGAGTTGTTTGTGGAGCCACCCATTAGAGAAATTAGTTCACGCTTGAGACACAATGTCAGGTCAATATACGTTCAAGTATCAAAATTCATACTCATGTTTGGTCTAATTAATCAAGAGGTAGGCTCACATCACTTCGTCACTAACTAATTTCTTCTTCTTGAAAGAAACTCCAATGCCTTTTTTTTCCTAGCTGAGATATGGGTCTATATAAGTCAACTTTGATTCTCTGCACTTGGCATATCTTATGAACGTAGACTTCGTCACTGGTAGGGTCTATATAAGTCAACTTTGATTCTCTGCACTTGGCATATCTTATGAATGTAGACTTCGTCACTAGTAGCTAAATTCCATCCAAAATATTGACTTTGTTTTACAAAAAAACAATGAATTAACAGTCTATGTGAAATTTCAGTAATTGAATAGAAAGTTGTTCACTAATCCAAGAGAATTTTCTGTTTTCATTTTATATCATGATATGTTGTGTGCCTATGCTTCTTTTCTTCTGTTTGGATGAATTCATTGTTAATTTATGGTAATGATCTAAGTGTGTTTCTGTCTATTTGGAATTCAAAATACAGTCTGCAGTTAGGTAGTTAAGTGCTCAACTCAAGCAAATTAAATTAATTGAAAAGATGGCCCTATCTTTGAATTTGATGTTTCTGTTATCACCTTAACTGAATCAATAGTCAAAGGTTAAAATTTCTAGCACTAAGTCAATTGTCAATGCTCATTTTTCTACCTTATATATACTATTCAACATGCTTATCCATTTCACTTGGATCTTGAGAGATGAAATGGTTTTTTTCTTCTTTTTTTTTTTTTAAATGAAATATTATGTGCATAGTTTCATATAACTCATTCAGTAGTTCCATGGATGCAGTGATTGATTTAGATGGCAGTATATAATGAGGTTGTAGGTTTTGATCTTTATGATGAATATGTTATATCTAAGGGTTTTAATATTCGTTGAAATCAAATAAAATATAAACAAGGTATCGAAGAAATTCAAGAACGTAGTTTTGTCGGTAGTAAAGATTTATTTTGTGAAAATGCTAATAATTTTGAAGTGAAGAAAGTGCAACGACTATATATAAGAGTTGGTTGTAAAGCACCTATAAGTTTCAAAGTAAAAAATGGGTTGTGAGTTATTAATCGTTTCTTGGATGAGCATAATCATGATGTTACTCTAGCATATCAAAGACATTTATGAGAATAATAAACCATGATCTTACCTTTTGAAAATTGATGTTGGGAAGTTGTTTATTTTTCACAGTAAAGAATAGTTATATTTAGGATGTTGGGAAGTCAACAAATGACAGAGTAGAAGTCAATAGGAGAAAGACAAAACCTTTAATCTTATTAATCAACCATTAAGAAAGTATACAGCTTTTACATAAGAGTACAAATTCCATGCGTGTGCTCTATGGCTTTTGACAAAAGATTTACATAAACTGCAAGACAAGAAAATAATAATGAAAATAGCAGTCAAGGAAAAATCTAAATATATTTCACAGTATAATCATCCAATCCTTCTTTCATCTTTTCCAGCTTCAGATGCAAACAGAGTACCAACAACATATTCAAACACATCTTAAATATGCCTGAAATCAAAGCCTGAAACACATCTTAAAACCAGTACTCAAAGAAAGTCTGAAATGGGACCAAAAGAAAAAAATACATCTTAGACATTTAAAGGGCAAGCATATTTCTATTTCCTTCATTTTTTGGGCAAAGGAAAACATATTAAAGAAGGACAACATGTTAGGGCTCAGGATGGCAGAAGAGAATAAATCCCATAAATTAGCAGCCGACACCCTTCCGAACCCAGTTCATAATTCAGATTCCGAGGTCGATCCACCATCTCCGACTACAACAAACAACTGAGATGAGCTTAAAACTAACGATCCAAATACCGCAAGGGAGTCGAACAGGAGAAAAAACTGCCTGAGTGCTCTAGACAAGTGCGAAGCCATTATCAAAGCATGATGCAATCAAAGCTTTTTGTTCAGTTTAGACCCAAATTTTGCAGCGGGGCCACCACTCCGGATGTCACACCCAAGTTTGGAGATGATGGCTGCTAAAATTAAAGAGAAGATTGAAGAAAAAATCGAAAATCGGGATTGTTAGAGATGGAGGAGAGGTGGAGAGCTGCACTATCAGAAAGAGATGATAGGAAATTAGGGTTGTTTTGAGATGAGTTTTAAGTTGGAATTGGGTTTTAGGGAAAGCAGAAAGGGGGGAAAAGAAAGGGGGGAAACAAAAGAAACAAGGCGGGACTGCAGCATGGCTATTTTTGAAGGAGTAAAAAAAAAATTCATTCAATTGAAACAAAATGGATACATTAAAATAATTAAATAATTTTTAAAAAATTAACAACTATCTTCTAATTTCATTGAATCATTTCATAAATATTTATCAATATTAATAAAAAATAATAGATAATTGATCAATCTTAATATAAATTAATGTAACTTATAATTTTTTTTAAAATAAATATTTAGATTAATACTCCCATATTTTAAAAGTTAATTTATTTGACTATCAATTTGTTATGTAATGTTATATTTTTATATCTAGTAATTTCATTAAAAATTTAATATAATCCTAATATTTTAATTACATATATTTGTTGAAAACTTTTCAACAAAATAACATTCATTGAAATATTCGTTGCTTTTTTCAACAAATTATTACTAGTAGTTGAAATTTTTTTCAACAATTAACTTTCATTGAAAAGTTTTCAACAAGTTAAACATATTGTTGAAAAAAACTTTAAATGGATGACTTTCATTGAAAATTTTGTTGAAAGTTCTAACAAATTAAATATATTTGTTGAAAAGTTTTTCAATGGATTTAATTCATTAAAATATTTGTTGAAAATTTCAATGAAGGAAGTCTATTCGTTGCAAATTTTCAATGAATTGACTTTTCTTGAAAATTTCAACAACGAAGAGAGTGTAAGTGTTGAAAAGTATAAAAACGTTCAACGAATGAATTTTCGTTGAAAAATTCATTGAAAATGGACACTTTTCTTGTAGTGAGTCTATTTTGATGACATCTTGATTTATAACATAAATGTTGAAAAGCATGTTGATCATTTGGCATTTGTTTTTGCGATCTTTAGAAGAGAACAATTGTATGCTACTTTGAAGAAATTTTCTTTTTATTTGCAAAAAGTTACATTCTTTGGTTATATTGTATCATCTAATGGAGTGCAAGTTGATCAAGAAAAGGTCAAACCCATCAAAGATTGGTCTACCCTTTAAGTGAGGTAAGAAGTTTTCACTAGCTAGCTTCGTTCTATTGGAGGTTTGTTCCTAACTTCAGCTATATAGCTACCCCTCTTACTGAAGTTACAAAAGTAAGGGTTAAATTTTGTTTTGAAAGTGAGAAAGAAAATGCTTTTCAATTACTGAAATCTAAGCTTGCATGTGCATATATCCTATCCCTACCAGATTTTTCTGAGATCTTTGAAATAGAGTGTGATGCATCACCAGTGGGTATTGAGGCTCTTCTCATGCAAGAAAGAAAATCTATTGCTTACTTTAGCTAAAAGTCGAATGGTGCAAAAATAAATTACTCTATTTATGAAAAAGGACCTTTTTGCTTTGGTAGGTCTCTATATCTTGGCAACATTATCTATGGCCCAAAGAATTTATCATTCATACCGATCATGAGTCCTTAAAGCATCTAAAAGGCCAAACTAAGCTCAGCAATAATCATGCTAAATGGGTTGAATTCATCGAAACATTCCCATACGTCATCAAATATAAGCAAGGTAAGGAAACGATGCACTTTCGCGAAGGTATAACTTAATCTTTACTCTTGAGGCTAAGTTGCTTGGATTTGAATTTGCTGATTATTTGTATGATGGTGATGATGATTTCTAAGATGTAATTGTTGCTTGTGTTAAAGGAACATTAGAAAAATATCATTTGCACTATGGTTTCTTATTTAGGGAGAACACATTGTGTGTGCCTAAATGTTCTCTAAGGAAATTACTTGTGATTGAGAGGGGTGGTCTAGTTCGTCATTTTGGCATTGCTAAAACTTTAGACACTCTCAAGGAACTTTTCTTTTGGCCACACATAAAGAAAGATGTAATAAAAGGTTGTAAAAATTGTGTTGTATGTAAAAGGGCTAAATCAACTCTTAAACCATATGGACTTTACATAACTTTGCCTATACCTAATATACTTTGGGAAGGCATTTCTATGGATTTTGTATTAAAGCTACCTAGGTCTGGGAAAGGAAAGGACTCCATTTTTGTGGTTGTTGATAGATTTTTCATTAATGGCTCATTTCATTGCTTGTTCTAAGGTAGATGATGCATCTCGTATAGCTGATTTGTTTTTCAAGAGGTTTTTAGATTGCATGGTATTCCAAGAACTATTATTAGTGATAGGGATGCTTAATTCTTAATTAATCTACTTTTGGAAGGGGTTGTGGAAGAGATTGGGGACTAAATTGTTTTTCTCAACTACTTGTCATCCTCAAACGAACAAACAGTAATAGTAAATAGAACTTCGGGAACTTTGTTAAGGTCTATAATGAAAAGAAATTTGAAATCATGGGAAGAATGCTTGCCATTTGTTGAATTTGCCTACAATATATGTGTTCATTCTTCTACACATTATTCTCCTTTGAATCCTGTATATGGTTTCAATTCCTTGACTCCTCTTGACTTAACACCTCTACCAATGAATGAGATTCAAAGTTTTGATGGAGCCAAGAAAGCTAAATTGGTGAATCAACTACATGTTAAAGCTGCTATATTAGTATGTCCTAGAGCTTGTAATTATCTTATTAATAAATAAAGTGTTTTATTTATTTAGTATCTTCTTATGTTCTTAATTGTTTATTAAGAGATATTATTCTTATGAGTAAGAATTAATGTGATATTATCTCTTTGTATGAATAATTTAAATAGATGTTCCTCAGAGTTGAATTATTATTTGGGCAAGAATAATTTGTTAAAATCAGCTTATGTTTATTTTTTATGATTAGTATGGTGATACAAATAAATTAGAAAATGGATAATCACATTTTATTTAAGAATAAATGTAAGAAGTATTTGTAGAGACAAATGACTTGAACATGTGACATATTAATTAATGATATATTGTCATTCATTAATTGATTGTAATTGTGCATATATTTTCTACACCAGAAATACTATACGTGAGACTTATATTTGAATATTTGGAATTTACTATTACTATATTCATTATTCCGCTAAGTGTCAAGGTAATATGTAGTTCCTAATATTTAGTCATGAAGATATGTATTAGTAAGTGACTTTATCCATTACGTCATAAGTAAATAATTGAAGTATAATATTTAATATGTATTTTTATTTATCTTGACTAGAAAGTTATTGACCAAGACAGTTATAGAGAAAGAGACATATGATTAAGTAATGAAGATTACTTAATAAGAATATAAATGGAGAGATTAAATGCACGGTAATGACAATGTGGTTCTACTGATAAGGAATTAATCCTTCACTATTTATTGGGTAGTCATGACATGTTACTAGTAGTCACTCATGACTTATGGAAGTTTTAATATACTTGGGGAGAATATTCAAGTTAGAATCTCCTAATTAATATTAAAGAGTTAATATTAATTTCTATTGTCAATAAATAATGAACCTAGAAAGTTACATACAATAGAATTAAATCATACAATGAAATTGGACTTTTACTTTAATAGAAATAGAGTACTAGTATACTCTGAAGTAAAAAATTAAGTTATTGATTTATGGTCTTGGATAAGAAACTTAGTTTTGGTCTTTTTCCTAAAAGGAATGAGAGAAGGCAAACTGATGGGTTTGGCCCATTAGAACTAGGTCTTGAGGATTATAAATATTCCTTTATAAACCCTATCTAGAAAAGGACTGAATAACATTACTAAAGCCAATCATTGTTTTCTTTGTATGTGGGGACACATTTAAGAGTCATTGTCTGTGGAGATTCGTGTGGACAATTTAGAGGTTCAACACTTGGGAAGCTATTTTGATTATCGATCTACACAACAAAAGGTATTTATGATATCCTAATCTCTAGGCATAGGAAATAATTACAAATACGATGAGTCCGACACGAACGTGATTTTAATTAAATTTGATTTATATTTACACTAAGCGATTCTAACAAAAGCAAGGGAAAACATCTAGTTGCATAACCAAAAATATGTCCAACAACACAATAAAGAGAGAAGGATGATGAACTTTGAAATTGGAGATTGGGCATCTAATGAAGGAAAGTTCAACTTAAAATCGAAAATTCAAACTTGATCGGGTGATGGACAATCCAAATTGTTGAGAAGTTCAATTACAATGCTTAAAAAGTGGATTTACAAAGTAAGTACAATGTAAGTTCAACTTTCAATATACGTGACTAGCTCCTTTTGATGTAGGTGAAGCCGATCTGAGAACGAATCCTTTTGAAAAAAAAAGGGGGGGGGACTAATGGAAACAAAGCTCCTTTAAGGACTCAAGGCCCCATAACAAGGAGTACAGGTTCAAAGATAAGAAAGGCTTTTATCAACACTTTAAGGAGAGAAGAGGAATTTGACTTTGAAGTTACTTTCAATGAAGACAAACTTTGTAAAGACCAAGAAGAATCAAAGATATGGAATGTCCTAACCATATTGGGAAGCTTAGAGAACAATTCTATCATGATCTCAAGTGGTGGTTTTGGAAAACATAATGTTGACAAACACTTGAAGAACTTGCAAGAAAAAGGTAACTTCAGTGAGAAAAAAACTTGATGAGAACAAAGAGACATCAAAGAAGTATTTATAGTAGAAATTCATCTAAAGCCTAATTAAGACATCGATGAAGTTAATTACACAAAACCTCCTTGAAATAAACTAAAAAGCAAATTAAAAGCTAAGCAAAACGTTTCTTGTAGCTGATGGAACAAAGCTGTCCGGTGCCGGTTGGCCTCCTTTCTTCACTATCCAACTCCAGGCAGGGCACCGGACACCAACCCAAAATGCCACTATTTGCTGTCAATTTGGACTGAAATTGATCCCGCACTAGCTCCTTTTGGTTAGGCCTATGGCACTTCTCCAACCTTGTTTCATCAACATTTTGGCTCCATTTCATAAACATCATTTGCTTTTTGAGAGAAAATTGTGAAGATCAAACATAGGGTTTCTTCATGAACAAGTTAGGGTACTTGAGAAACTATCTTGAGAAACAAGTTAGGACTCTTTATCAAGCCTGAGCTTGAGCCTTCCTCATATGTTATAAGCCGGGCTTGAGCTAACCCTCCTAGACTCTTGAGAGCCTGAGCCCGAGCTTGAGCTCAAACTCGATCTTTAAGAAATCTACATGAGCCTAGCACATTCGACCTCGAATCTTTTATACCCCTATTCAAGACCTATAACGTAAAATATATAAAAGATTGAGGACCGAAAATGATTAAAAAATATGTAGGACCAAACATGTAAAAAAATGATGAAGGACAAAAAATGAATTGTGAATAAGATTAAAAAAATGAACTTGCCAAATGTGGAAAAAGAAAAAGTTTGACAACCGAAAAAGATAAAGTAAAACAATATAGACCAAAGTTATCAAATTAAAATTTATAGATGATGAAAGAAAAAAAAATAAAACATTATAGAACATTTTACTCATTGAAAATTTCACCATGAAATTTTTACAACTCCACAATTGGTTATTCAAAACAAGAGAATCCAAGTCAGCATAACTCTCCATCTCAAATAGAAATTTAGGCCAATTCAAATTATCTCGACATTTAGTACATCGAATTTATATTTATTTATATAAATAATCGAGAATATTACAGAGTGAACATACCTTATGGAGTGCTCCAATTAAGTCTTTAAAGGTCAATTATCTTTTTTAAAATTAAAATAAAATAAATTTTAAGCAAGTACTTTATGATTTAGTTTTTTTTTTGGGTTTAATTTATAAAAAAAAATATTTGTAAAATTAATTTTTTATAAAAGAATTTATCTTTTCTTAACAGTTTATCCGTTAACTTTGACTGTTAAAAACTTAATTAGAACACTATAAAAGGTGTGATCCATAGCACTCTATAGCATTACTATATAAATAATATATATGCAAAGTCAATGACATCATGATTGACATTTTTATTTCCTTAACTATTAATGTGATCATTAAAGTTGTTACTTTTTTTCGATTTGGTAAACTATATAACCAATTAATTTAATCATTATACTTCGAGTTTTTGAACAATTTAATTATTATACTTTAAATTTTTAGAAAAAATTAAGTCATTCTTTGATGGTTCTATTAAATAATAATCACGATCGTAATCAATCTTCAATGATAATGTCACGTGACTTTCCATATCATAAAATTTTTCATATTGACTAAGTGAATATTCATCAATTTTTCAATTTCTTCTTTATCTAATTTTTTTTATATATAATTTAAATGAAACAAAATAGAATATTACTAATTTAGCCGATAAGAATAATTTCAATGAGATATCTAAGATATGTGATTTATTAACAAAAATTAATTATTTTTAGGACTATTATGTTATCAAACAATCAGAAAATTGTTAAAATATCTTAAAATGAAAAATATAATAATTAAATTAACTGATTTTGTTGTTTAATGACAAATTGAAAAAAAAAAAAAATTGACAACTTCAGTGATCTTGTTGTCAGTTAAATCACATTTCCATTGGCAACAAATATTTTTCTTTCCACACAAAATAAAGGAAATACTGACTTTATTTTGTTTGACATTAAGAAAAAGGGTGGGTGGGGGAGGGTGGGGGAACCTTCGTTTTTTAGGTAATCTGCAAAATAAAAGCATCATCCAAGCTTTGCTAACCATGCTAATTTTAAAAGAACATTCGTTCTCACATTTTAAAATACAAAATATATATTAAAAATATCTTCAAAATAAAATACAAAATATATATTAAAAATACTTTTAAAAATTTTTAAACACACATTAATAACAAATATAATATAAAAAGAACTAGACCATGTGCCACATGTACATCCCCATCGAATCTTGCGTGGAGGAAGTCTCCGCCCTAAGGGGACTGGCACACGTATTAAACTTGGTGCTGACGGGGCTTATCGGGATATAGAAATGACTCACACAAAAATATCCAAACTATTCTGGATTCTGAGAACGGCCCAAAAATTGTAAAACCCTTTT
>JAWZTD010031678.1:0-13116 GCA_035221335.1 Echites panduratus
TGTTCCTCACCTTTAGGTATAAAACCCTTAGGCTGGTCCATATAGATATTTTCCTCAATGTAGCCATTGAGAAAAGCTGTTTTGACATCCATTTGCCAAATATCATAATCATAGTGTGCTGCTATAGCTAATAAAATCCTAATGGATTTAAGCATTGCTACTGGCGAAAAAGTTTCCTCATAGTCAACTCCTTGTCTTTGACGATAACCTTTTGCCACTAGTCTTGCTTTGAAGGTCTCCACCTTTCCATCAGAACCAATTTTCCTCTTGTATATCCATTTATTCCCAATAGGTACAATACCTTTTGGGTAGGTCTACTAGATCCCAAACCTGGTTCGTGTACGTGGAATCCATTTCCGAAGTCATAGCTTCAAGCCATTTAGAAGAATCTATATCCGAGATAGCTTCTTCATAAGTAGCAGGATCATCAATATAATCAGCATCTCTATGAACAAACAACTTATGAATGTTCTCATGAAAATACTCATATCTCTGTGTAGGGCGAGATGTTCTACTATATTTCCAAATACACTCATTAACTTGTGTATATATTCTCTAATATGCTAATAAAAATAAAAAATTCAAAATATATGCCAAATTTATTAAGTTTAATTTATAAAATTTTGTGAAAGAATTGGACTAAATTTAGCAAAAGGTCAAAACTAGTCACGCTACCACAATCACGCTATGGTTTTTTTGCAGCGGTTCATTGCTTAGCATCGATGAGCTCGCCGTCAGTAAAACCATCGCAAAGTGACACCTAATTAAGCCCAAGGTTTTTTTTTAATATAAAATAGGTATTATTGAGTGCTCACCCTTTTCATTCATTTCAAAAAAAATATAAGATATGCCTAAGGCTTCAAAAAGTTAGAATATATAATTTAACTATATATCACTACAATTCTAACTTTACTAGTAAAATAATTTTACATGAGAACACATACTTGTGAAATTTTTTAAGTTGGAAGCCTTCTATACTTGGTGAATGATTAGAGGGGCTTGTATAAAAAAAAATCTTGCATCAAAGCCGAGAGAGAGGGATGACAAATCCACAATTATCTTAGCATGGGTAACATCCAGGAGTGGGCAGAAGTATGGTTTATCCGCCAGGAAAGAGCAAGAAACTATGATTTCCGCAAAACCATGTCCCAGCCACAGGTGTGAAATGGCAATTGGTTGAGGTTTGACATAAAGGTTGATGAAGCCTTGAGCAAAGTTTTGTTGAAGAAGTCCATTCCAAGTCGTAGATAAAACCAAAATAGAACTCACAAACATCCACATATCCACATAAACAGACCACTACCCAGAGTCAAAAGTGTATGAGGGGCGCTAACATTTCTGACACATGCAGTAGCATCTCAGAGCAGAGAACATTCCAAATTAGAAACAACCTTGTCAACTGTCCTGGTGGCCAATTTATAAATAAAGACCAAATTAGGCAGCAGTAGCATAAAGCGAGGGAAATAACAGTCGGACAGCAAATATAATTCCAAGAAGTAGATGACTTCCAAAAGGAGATACAGTTGAGGAAAGATATGTCCTCCAATGATTCCAAATGCAGATTTTATAGTAGCAGATATAGCTACATGCAGGAGCACTTATGTGTTCCAGATTATAAGGAACAAAGCAGCAAATACAATTCCAAGAGAACCGAGACAACCAAGGAATTAACCAAATTAATCTCACTATTCTGAGGCCAACACTCCAAGCATGGATAAAGGCTGACCATGGCAGTTCATGCAAGCAAATCTCGCCCAATACTGTCATTAAGAAAAACAGGTGGCAAGTGAAAGGGGGTAGGATCTCTCTGATTTTGACAGCCACTCTTCTGTTACCACTCCAAAAAATTAAAATTGTAAGCAAGGGGCAATATGGTTGAGAATGGATAATCCCAGCCAAGCATAACAGGCAAGTAGAATGGAATGAGTATGTAGAGAAGTATATGCAAGGAAAGCAGAGAGTAAGAGGGGGGGGAGAGAGGACCATTAACCAGCCCACAGTAGCTAGACATATAGAGCAAAAGGAGACAAAGCGACACAAAAAACCTGTAAAACTATTAATCTGAAAATCGGAGTAGGGTAGCAGAACTTCAAGTGTGGAGGGGAGGTAGCAAGAGGTAGGAGAATATGAAGGCCAGAAAAGGGTAATATACAAAGGAATGAAGCACCAAATATTTATCAACAAGCAAGAGGCGTAAGTGTCCCAAAGCAAAATTTGAAAGATCGGGATGCTTTGTTTGAGGAGGCTGATGAAAACACTGGGAAAGAAGCAGTGATCATCTAAAGAGTGCCTGAGGAAAAACCACCTGAAGCATATGTTGTTGTGATCCAAACAAGGATCTGCCAAAAACCATGCCCTGTAAATTGCTCCTTGCCGCCAAGGAAAGTATATAAGAGTGGATCCGTACATAAAAGCAGGCCCATAAATGTTTCCATGAACCAATTCTTTGTTGGTAGAGATTTTGGTTTACTCCTTTGTCTGGTGGAGTCCTGAAAGATAAGGTAACTCATTAGTTTCTCGTTGGGATAAAACCTGTAAGCAAAGGCATTTGGGGTGCTATTTTCTGATTAAGCCCAAGTTAGTTGTCAGTTTGTATACCGTTGTGAAATAAAATAGTAAGGGTTAAAACCTTCAAAAAAAGAAAAAAATTGATGTTAAATCCCATATTTCCTGTAGTGTCAGATAGGTTAAAAAAAAAAAAAAAGGCTGTTAGACATTGCTACTGTGTATAATTGAGATCTTGAGGGAATCAGGTGGAAATCAATACGAGATTCCACTTGCTCGCAAGGAAAAATTGGAAAGTGCCTGTCAACATCTAACTTGAAGGCAAAGTTCTAAATCAATGCTACTTAATATCTTAAAATAAAAGGATTGTAAATAGAGACATTTGATAGGAAAGAATGTTTAATTTTAGGATTTTTCTTATGGTGTAGTTTCCCATCTTTTGCTGCCAGACAGTATATCACTTAGCATCAGATTTGGAAATTTGGACATAGGAAGAGTACATACTATTGTACCACTAAAGTTATAATAAGAAAAAAAGTGAGGAACATTTAAATATATAAATATATATATATATATATATATATAACGATTTAGAGTAGTAGGATAATCTCGATATCTATAACTTCCGGAGAGCCTATTTCACAGAAGAATGTGCATAAGGTATTGGAATCAAACATAGATCATTTTTCCGGCGAACTACCAACCCAAAGTTCTCCGACATGTCCAGTTCTTCTGGCTTTAGTTCTCCAGGGAGCTTCCAGTCGAAATGATACAACAATTGAGCAAGGGGCAACTCAACATTTGCTAGTCCAAATGTTATCCCAGGACATATCCGTCTTCCTGCACCAAATGGAAGAAAACTAAAATCTTTGCCCCGGAAATCAAGTTCTGAGTCGAGGAACCTTTCGGGATTGAATTTCTCTGGTTCATTCCAATGCATTGGATCTCTACCTATTGCCCATGCATTAACAAGAACTCTACTCTTGGCAGGTATTTCATACCCATTGATTTCGCATGGTTCGTTGGGTTCTCTCGGAAGTAACAGAGGGGCAGGTGGGTGTAATCTCATACTTTCTTTGATCACGGCATGCAAGTATTTTAATTCCTGAAGAAGAGATTCATAAACACTGCCTTTCCCATCATAGATTTTCCTTACCTCTTCTTGTGCCCTTTTCATTTCTTTAGGGTTCTTAATCATTTCAGACATTGTCCACTCTACAGTTGTTGACGATGTTTCACCTCCAGCACTAAAAACATCCTGAGAATATGAGAACCTTTATTAAGAATATGAGATGAGAAAAACTCAAAGGATCGATTTTGTCTTGTAATTCAATGTCTTCATTGAGATGAAATTCCAACCTCTGATATAGAATTTAGAGAGAGAAAACAGAAAAGTGTGGGCCACTAACACCACTAACTAAAGTTATTAATCATTTCTCCACTAATGAACCCACGAATGATAACTCAACCCACTAAAAAGTGACTCCGGTAACTACCTAAAATATATTAAATAAGATAAATTAAATAAAATTGGAATAATTTGCTCTTAGATATAGCTTAATTTGGTCTTTTTGACAAGAGATTATGTTAGAGAATAAAAGTATTCATATGCATGTTCTCCGTCAATCAAATTATTAATTTTTTAGATATTTTACTTATTTTTATATATCTTTCTTTTTTTAAAAATATTATAAGTGCTTTTTTTATTAGATTACTAAAGAGTATCACTCAAAGTGTATAAGAAGAAGGAAAGGCAAATGTAAATGCACATCGGTTACATTATTATTATGGTTTAGGTTATAGAATGGCAGGTTAACGGTTTCAATGATTCAAGGCTAATTTGCCTTCATCATATGGATATGAAGCTTCCTTCTAAAATTGAACTTTTCAAATTCTTAAAATAAATAATTTCTTAATGTAATATCTCTGTAATAATCTTCTATATTAAAGATTTATATCTACTTGCACAAATGCCCAATTAGGCAAATTCATTCTTCAATTGTTTTACATCAAGATATAGGATTTAGAAGGAGGGGTACTTGTTTAATTTCTTGATGGTGATAGTGATTGCTATATTTTCATAATAATTTATTGTTAGTGACTTTTTTAATTTAGTAAATGTTTAAGACCATCACTTAGAAACAATGGTTTTATTTCCTCAAGGAATAATATGATCTAGTTTGAACATTTAGACACAAGAGTTTGTTAACTAGAGTTATGTTTTTCAATTTGCTGATATGGTTAATAAATTGATTCTTTTTGGGCATCCTGGAGATTAATTATTTGTTAAATTAAAGTCTAATTATCCGGTATACAAATAGTTAAAAATTCTACACCCAACCTCCTCTAGAGAATAATAAAAATATGTACTCAGTTGAACTATTAATTGATGGGTGTGCATAAGCCAGTTATTCTAATTTAGGTAGAATTAGTAAATTTAGACAACAAGTTTTGCTGTCAGTGTCTTGTCATATTTCTATGCTAAAGTGTCTTTTGTGTCAATGATTAAATCATGAGCTGGAAAGGAAATGATCAACTTTAACTAGGTTTCATATATTATTGAATTGTCTATAACTTCATTGGTTAATTGCGTATTTTATTTTTCTGCATCTCAAATCCAAATCCCTCAATTTTTAGTTTTGTTCTCGGTTTCTTGGTTTTGGAAAATCTCTATTACCATATCTACAATCTAATTCGTGTTTATTGGCAGGATATTTTTAGTAGATTTAACACCCATAAAAAAATCTGTATAAAAAATGAACAATGGTGAATTAGATTCAACTTACAAATATTATTGCTTTAATGCTGTCGTCTGTTAAACCTCCAAGATCCCCATCTTCTTGAATGTTGAGAAGAACATCAACAAGATCCTCCTTTGCTTCTTCACTTGGAGATTTCCGGCGTTTCTCTGTATGCTCTTCGATTATGTTTTTCATAATTCCATCAATCTTTTTGTGAGTTTTCTCAAGTTTCTGTTTGGTTCCACCGATCAACTCAAGTAGTTTAATTGAAGGGTACATATCAGCCAGGTGGAATCCTCCCATCAACTTTACTACATCCTCCATAACATTCACAAAATCTTCTTGGTATTTACTTCTCTTACCAAAAGATGCCTTTGCAGTGATGCTAAAAGTGAGGGAGAAGATCATTTTGCTTAGATTCACAGCTGAACCCTTTTGTTCAGAAATTGATTTGATCATATTCAGGACTTCCTCTTCCCTTATCAATCGGAATGTTTGGACTCGTCTCGCACTTAGAAGCTCCACTGTGCAGATTTTCCGCAGTTGTCTCCAGTAATCACCGTATGGGGAGAAGGCGATATCCAAACAATTGTAAATAATCATCTTGGCACATAGAAGCTGAGGTCTAGAAGAAAATATGATATCCTGTTCATTCATGACCTCTTTGGCAACCTCAGGAGAGGAGACGATGATAGTTGAAACTTCACCAAGCTTCAGGTGCATCAGTGGTCCATATTCCATAGCCAAGTCTCTCAGAATCTTATGTGGAAGAAGGCCAAAAAGCAAGTGAATGTTCCCTAAGATTGGAAGTGGTCTTGGCCCTGGAGGTAGTTTTATTTTGGAATTGTTGGATTTCTTTGCAATTTTGATTACCACGAAGAAGAAGAAGAAGAAGAGAAGTAATGCAGGAAAGGAAAAGATGAGCACCATGACTAGTGAAGAGGCTAGATCATGCTTCGGAGTGAAATATATTACTTTTGCTTCACCTCTAGTCAATTAAAGCTGCTGTTATGTATAGTCGGGATAAACCTTATCTCAGCAACTTAAATGCACAACCTCACGAAAGCGATTATTTTTCTATGTCTGACCAATTGATTTTTCGTAACAAGAGGATAATTTGCTATGGTTTTAAACAATGATTGATAGAAACTGTTAAAATCCTAGTGTTCTTCAATTATGCAATATTAGATTCATTTTATCATCTTGTTGGCAATATTAATTTCTTAAGTCAATTCAAGATTTTTTTTTTCTCTCATTTTGACATATATTTTTTACTCTTTTTGTTTAATATTTCCATCCAAGAATTTTTCTATATATGTTTGAAAGGACTTCTAATAACTTATAAAAAATGGTAATGGAGTAGTTAATGTCTCTTTGGAATAACTTCTTATAGTAACTAAACAACATGAGTATCATTTTTTTGCACGTAATTATAGTACATGAATGGATTCAAGATCTCCTATGGATATCCTATTTTGGAAAAGAACGAGAGTATGGAACGGGAACCAATTCCAGATCATTTTCTCTTCCAACGGTCAATCCGAATTTCTCCGACATATCTAACTCTTCTAGCGGCAATTTGCCTGGGAGCTTCCAATCAAAATGGAACAAAAGTTGTGCAACTGGCAGCTCCACGTTTGGTAGACCAAATGATATGCCAGGACACACCCTTCTTCCAGCACCAAAAGGAATGTAACTAAAATTCTTACCCCTAAAATCATATTCAGATTCAAGAAACCTCTCTGGGTTGAATTTCTCCGGTTCGGGCCAATGCTTAGGATCTCTGCCTATTGCACTTGCATTTATGATAACTCTAGCCTTCACTGGAATGTCGTATCCATAAATTTTGCATTGCTCGCTGCATTCCCTTGGAAGGAGTAAAGGAACGGCGGGGTGCAATCTCATTGTTTCTTTGATCACTGCTTGCAAGTACTTTAATTCATGTATTCTTGATTCATCAACGTTACCCCTTTCATTAAAGAGGTTTCTTACCTCTTCTTGAGCCCTTGCTAATACTTTTGGATTTTTAATCATTTCAGACATTGCCCATATTGAAGTTGTTGATGATGTCTCTCCCCCAGCACTGAAAATGTCCTGAAAAATAATTTGAGGATAATTGTTTTTTTTTTTCTTAATTAAGTATAATTGTTATTATTACAAAAGAAAATAAAAACCATTAGCCAATTTCTTTTTCTTTTTTTCTTTTTTTGTCAACATATGCAAACAAACAAATTAACTATAAGCAGAAGAATCTTATCTTCTTCACTTGAAGAAGTCAGACTGAATAGGCAATTTCAATCATGCTTTAAATGGCAATTATTTTTTCTAGGTCCGTATTTTGTGGCTAATATTTACCAAAGAAGAAATATTTTCTGGCTAACATTTCCCAATATACTCATTAACTAATGTATTCTCTAATATGTCAATTAAATTAAAAAATTTAAAATATTAGATGCCTAATTTATTAGATTTAATTTATAAAGAGTATGTATATGAATAATGCAGAAAAGGTAGGTTCATATGCACTTACAAAAATAATCGCTTTGATGTTATCATCGGTTATTGGAATACCAAAATCCCCACTACTTTGAACATCGAGAAGAACATCAACCAAGTCTTTTTCTTCTTTGCTTCTCGATTTTCTGCTTTCTTCTTTATGCTCATTCAAAATAGTCCCCATTATTCTGTCAATCTTTTCCCGGGTTTTCTCCAACTTCTGTCTCACTCCAGTAACCACTTCAATAATCTTGATTGAAGGGTACATATCTGCTAAGCTGACTCCTCCAGCAAGCTTCATAACATCCTCCATAATCAATACAAATTCTTCTTGGTACTTTGTTTTCTTACCAAAAGCCGCTTGTGCAGTGATATTATAAGCCAATAAAAAGATCATCCTATTGAGATTCGCTATCGAAGATCCCCTGATTGATCTGATCATACTTAAGACCTCTTCTTCCCTAATTGATCGAAAGGTTTGTACGCGTTTTGCACCGAGAAGTTCTACGGTGCAAATCTTTCGAACTTGCCTCCAATAATCTCCATAAGGGGAAAACGCAATGTCTGATCCATTATAGTAGAGTATCTTGACAGAGAGAGTAATGGGTCTATATGCAAATATGACATCATGTTCATTCATTACCTCTTTGGCAACTTCGGGAGAAGAGACGATAATAGTGGGAACTTCACCAAGCTTTAGGTGCATTAATGGCCCATATTTCTTGGCTAAATCTGTTAGAGTGTAATGAAGGAGAGGACTGGAAATTAGCTGATGGAGATTTCCTATTATAGGTAATGTTTTTGGTCCTGGGGGCAGTTTCACGGGTTTAGATTTCTTTGTAGTTTTGATAAACATGAAGATGAAGAGAATGAAAGCTAACGGAAAGATGATCATATTCTCCATTACGTTTAATTTTGGGATACTATTTTGCTGAACTCTATGTGTCATTTTTGCCTCGAGAAGACATGCTTTTTATAGATAAGTTATTTTTGTGTATTGGACTTTCTGGATTGGTTAAAAGCTGATCTCATGAAGGTATTTTATCAAACGGTCGAAAACGAGTTGTGTGGTTAGAGATTTTCTTTGATGAAACCACAATAGTATTTAAAAAACAAAGAAATTATTATTTTTTTGTGACGGTATTGTTGTTTGTGTTGTCACGGTTGACGTTCTTTTTTTTTTTCTTTTTATATGTGAAATTTTAGTAATCAATGAAGAAAAGCGTAGCCCTCTATTCTAATTAATATGTGGTTATAATTTGGACACCTGTGCATTGATATTTATATAAAATTAATTGCTTGACATAGTAAGTATAATAATTATATATATTAATAAGAAAATGATTTCAAAATGTTAAAGTAGGTTGTTAATAGTATTTTAAATTGAAAGTTTATTTGTTTTAGAAGATGAAATATTTAAATTTGAACAAATTAAAATAGTAATAAGAATATAAAAATTTGAATGAATGAAGTCCTTTAGGAGTTGAATGTCTCATTTTAATTTTAACAAATTTTGTTGAAAGATATTGATTTACTTCATTTTAAACTCCACAATATCAATTTTTTTAAAAAAATTAATTAATTTAAAAAATGAGACATTATGTCCCAAAAATCCTAAATGAGAAATAGAGAGCATTATATTTTTTTGCGAACAATACAAAAAGATAAAACAGTGTTTGTTTCCTGTCACCTAATTACCAGATCCACCCACATATATAATTCAAGAAATGACGAGTGTATTATCGGTTTGATCTTCTTAAATATGCAGAATGAAGGAACACCATAACTTTTTGAGCTCAGCAGTTAACAAATCTCGTAAGCCGGGACAGGAGATGAGTCAAGGAAAGTTGACATGCAAGTTGCAGACGGAATTTTAGACGATAGGAGATACTTTAGCTGTTAATATCCAGCTGTCTCCCCAGTTGTGTTTTGTCTGTATGTTTTGTTGCTGTTTCTCAGCCTGGAAGACACTTCTAGATCTCATCTTCTATGAAAAAATTACTGGTGACTCTAAATCTTCTAATATGCATTTGTCTTCAGTATATTTTTATTTAACATTGTGATATTAATCTTACATCCTGAATATATATGATGGATAAATATATATTGATATAATAGATCTAAGTAAATATTATAATATCCCATTTTAACATAATAACGAAGAAGATGATTATTGAATAATTGATCATAATTACTCTCAAGCTTATAGTCACATTTCGGTGCGAAGCGTGATAGTGGGTTCTGGTATATGGTCTCCCATTTGCACTAGCACTAATAAAAGTATTCTTATGCATGATCTTTAATTACTTTTTTATATATATTTATTATAATATTAAATCTTAAATAAATAAACTAAATTCTTAAAGTACTTTTTTAAAATATCTTGAACAAGTTTAGAAATAGAACTACTATTCATTGTTTATATTTGGGTTTTAATTAATTAGGGTTTAATTAGTAATTAAACAAAAATTACATGGAGATTTCTTAAAGAAAGACCAAATTATACAATGTCAAAATTCATCATCCAAAGGTAATAGAGAATACACCTTGAATAACAAATAAATAGATAGAAAAGATAACAAAGTACCATAGAAAAAAAAAAGAAAGAGAGAAAAGAAATAGACAAATCATACATCAATATTTTATTTCCTTCATTGATGCAATCTTAAACTCCAAAGTATGGAACACTCAATTTCTTCACCTTAATTCGAAACAAGATTATATTAAAATGTTAATTAATTAACTCAAAAATAGAAATATTTAATTATAAATAAAACAGTGACAGATGAATAAAATCTAACATATATAACAAGATCGTATCTTTCACTTAATAAGTTTTTCTCATAAAAAATTACAAACCCCATCTAATTAACTATTTTTGAAAGAAAATACATACCTAATTTGCGTGCTCAATGACACCATTATCTAATGTCACCATTAATTAATTATATATCACTTTTCACTCAACACGCATTTCAATATCCTTGGGCATCAATTTCAGATTAAGATATGCTCAAATTATCAGCTTTAATTTGACTTTTGTATCCATAAAATTAAATTTAAATGCGTCTCTCTTTTAATTTCACTAATATTTTGGGTAGCAACTTTCAACTGCTTCCTGTCATTGAAAAATATTGAAAAATAGTGTAAAAGAAAGCAGATGCAGATTTCTTAATTCGACCTGGGGTCAGTTGTTTAATTTGAATTTCTTTACAATTTTGGGGGAAGAAAATCTAAATTTATTTTTTAATAGAACAGATAGGATTTTCTAAAGTTCTTATAGATGATGGGGACAATTTTTTTTATATATATTTCCTTTCTTGATCTTAATTATTTCTAATTTGCAATCGTTCATCTTCTTTCTTTCCTTCAATCAATTATTGATTCCCCTTCAATCAATTATTGACAAGTAGTTCTGCACTGTTCTTTAACCTTTTCAAGAACCCCTCCAAATTAAGTGGCAAAATTTTCATAGTAACTATATAAATGACGGGATTTAAACAAGCAATGTATAATAATTGCTTATGTGAAATAATGAGATTTCTGGTATGAAAAATCAGAGATTTTGTGAAAATGTTTTTCCCTTCTCAATTGAGCCTTTACGAGGTTTATATACGGTTATGATAGACAAATCAACTCCTATAACGAAGCAATAATTAATATAGATAAATCTACTCGTACAATCAAGCTACAATCAATTAGACTAATTTAAAGAATGTGGACATTTCCAATACTCTCCCTCAAGATGAAATGTGCATATTGGAAATGCAAAGCTTGCTCTGGAGAGAATGAAATTGACTTCTCAAAAGTGCCTTAGTGAATATAAGGGCTCTCGAACAAAATGAGATTCAGTTTCAATGTGTTTAGTACGTTCACGGAAAATGGGAACGAAGATTATGTGAAGAGCAGCCTTGTTTTCACAATGAACGATGGTTTCTTTATTTTGTGGCACACCTCTACTATCAAGTAATGAGCGAAGCCAAATAAACTCAGTAGTACGTAGCAACTGTCATTCCCTTATATTCAGCTTTAACTAAAGAACGAGATACCATCCCTTGTTTCTTTGTCCTCCAAGAAATTTGAGAACCTCTCAAGGTCATAAAAAAATTATTACAAATTTTCGTGTCATTGGGCAGCTTTTACATAATCTGAGTCACAATATCCCTGCAACTGCATATTAGATGATGTTTTAAGCATAATACCTTGTCTTGGTGATCCTTGTAAGTAACCAAGAACTCTCATAACAGCATTCCAATGCCTATTCGTGGACTTTGCATAAATTGGCTTAATACTTGGACTGAATACACCAAGTCTGGTCTAGTAATAGTGAGGTAAATCAATCGTCATCTGCTCGGATCAGTGTTTTAATCACCTGACTCATTATGCAAATTGTGTCATTCCTCCATTGGAAAGTCAGTCAGTTTGCAACAAACACTACTGGAAAACATCAAATTAAATGCGGATTTTAAAAGGTAGTGAAGAGGGAATTCCACTTTTAAATCACTTTGAAAGGGGATTAAAGGGGGGAAATTTTTCGTTTTTAAAAATGACGCTGCAAAAAATTAAATTAGAAATGAAGGCAAAATTCCTTCTTTAAATTAAAGATGAACTTTCCCCTGCTAATCCGTCTTTGAAATCCCCCTTTTTTCATTGAATTCCCCCTATATTTTTCCTCATGCACTGTCACAGTGGCATTTTAATTCCACCTTCAATCTCTCTTTTTTTGGCCTTTAATATATAAATTAGTATTGAGAAATCCCCCTTTATAATAATGACTTGACATTTTTTAATATTTTCTATAAATAATATGCTAGTCTATAATACAATTATATATGTACATCCTATATATATATATAATAACCCTAGACTACAAAAGTAAATAACAATATATAATAAAATTATATATATCAAATTATTATAACAATAAAAATAAAATACATTATCATTATAAATAAAATAAAATTCATTTATAAAAGATAATAAAATCAACTATAAAAAATGGATAAACAAGTGAAAAATGAAAATAAAATTTCCAACAATGTATTAATCATCTAAAAAACTAATATGATTTGTCCAATAATTGAAATCTTAATATCCATCATTCAAATATCTGGAAATGAAAAAAATACAAAAATCAATTAAGAGATAATTATAAAAAAAAATTAGTATAACACAATCCAATAACTCTGATTTTAAACTTTATCAAAATTAACAAAAGAACATAACTTAATGATCAGACTCAGTCTCATCATCGTCATCCTCGATAGTTGCAGCGGTATGAGGCTATTGTTGTGTTTCTATAGGAGCAACCTGATATGGGTATTGAGATGCCGATGTAGTGGTATACATGAATGGAGGTGCTTTGTCTGATGGA
>JAWZTD010031689.1:0-14587 GCA_035221335.1 Echites panduratus
CTCATCATCCTAAAGACTTGATCATTGGATCACCATCACAAGGGGTAAAAACAAGGAGAAATTTTATTGATAATCTTACTTTACTTTCTTATGTTGAGCCAAGGACTATAAATGAGGCTCTTAATGATGCTTTTTGGATTATGGCCATGCAAGATGAATTAAACCAATTCGAAAGAAGTCTAGTATGGCATTTGATACCTAGAAATAAGGACTATCAAGTAATTGGTACCAAGTGGGTATTTCAGAACAAAATAGATGAGGAAGGGAAGGTCATTAGAAACAAAGCTAGATTAGTTGCTCAAGGATTCAATCAAGAAGAGGGCATTGACTACGATGAAACTTTTGCTCCCGTTGCTCGCCTTGAGTCTATTCGTATGTTATTAGCTTTTGCTTGCTTTAAAGGTTTTAAACTTTATCAAATGGATGTCAAAAGTGCCTTCTTAAATGGTGTTATTGAAGAAGAAGTCTATGTTGAGCAACCCCTCTGTTTTGCACGAGTAATTTCCAAATTATGTATTCAAACTTTCAAAAGCTCTTTATGGTCTTAAACAAGCTCCTAGAGCTTGGTATGAAAGATTAAGTGGTTTCCTTGTTCAAAAAGGTTTTTCAAGAGGAAAAGTGGACACTACTTTATTTATCAAAAGAAATGAACTTGATGACATCTTACTTATTCAAATATATGTTGATGATATTATATTTGGTGCTACTAATGAATCTTTGTGCAAGGATTTCTCACTTATTAAGATTCGGGATGAGTGATGCTAAAGTGATTGGCACTCCTATAAGCACGTCAGCCAAGTTGGACAAAGAACTTTAGGTAGTGGACTAAACTCACAAGGGTGAGTTGAACCACTATAAATCTTGCATCTCTTGCTTGATTATAGCTTTCATTGCCCTATCTTGTTGAATTTCATTGTATAACATTTCTTGCATTTCAAGTGTTTGATAGATTGCCCAAACCAAAATAGTTTTCAAATTTACAAAACGGGTTTTAATATTTGATTTGAAAAAGTTTATAGAAACCTAATTCATCCCCCCCTTAGGTTTTTCAAAGTTCAAATCTCACACGTAATTCACATGATTCAATTAAGGTTTGCGTTTCGTTAATTAAAATGACTTATGAAGCTAGTTCCTCATCAACCATTCTCTTGATTTGTAAAGACACATCAATACCTCAATCAAAGTAATTGATAGCCCAATTGTAATCACTCAAAAACCCTAAAAGAGTATCCTAAGATCTCACAAGTTTTGATCAAAATGATCAGAAAATCTCTCAAAGAGAAGTTGTAATTTGATTTCAAATTGGAATTGTTGAGTTTGAATAAAAAATAAGAAGTATTTATAGTAGGCATGTAAAAACCACATGGTTTAATTGTTGATTTAACCTTTTTACACATAATACATGTTTCACAAACTCTAACCACAACCTTTTTCATATGTGGCTAGTAAAAATGTTCTTTCAAAATAGTCAAGGTTTTTGTTATTCCAAAATGTCTCATAAGTCCCCCACTATGACTTTCAACAATAAGCAATCTTCTCAAGGAACATTTAGGAATACATATCTTATCCTCTCTAAACAAGTACCAGTCAAGCAAATAAAAATTCTCACAAGGATTCTTCTCACAAGCAACAAACCACTTCTTAAAGTCAACATCATCCATATACAACTCTTTAACAAATTCAAAACCAAGCAATTTAGCTTCAAGAGTTGCAATCAAAGTGTACCTTTTAGAGAGTGCATTCGCTACCACATTTTCTTTACCTTGCTTGTATTTGATAACGTAGGAAAACATCTCTATGAATTCCTCCCGTTTAGCATGTCTCTTGCTCAGCTTTTGTTGGCCCTTGAGGTGTTTTAAAGACTCATGGATTGTATGGATGAACTCTGTAGTCCACAAATAATGTTGCCAATGTTATAGTGACCTAACCAAGGTAAACAATGCCTTGTCATATGTAGAGTAATTCAAAGTAGTTCCACTCAACTTTTCACTAAAATATGCTAAAGGTTTTCTATCTTGCATTAGCACAGCTCCAATTCCCAACCCCACGAGATCACACTCAAATTCAAAAAAATTTGAAAATCGAGTACAGAAAGGATAGGGGCACTAGCCAACTTAGATTTTAGTATTTGAAAAGCTTTCTCTTGCTCTTTAATCCAATTAAACTTCACTTTTACCTTAATCATTTTAGTAAGATTAGCTGCAATAGTACTAAAGTTGGAGACAAACCCTTCTATAGAATGATGCCAAACCATGCAAGCTTCTAACCTCACTTGCATTTTTATGTGTTGGCCATTCCTTAATTTCTTTTATTTTCTCCTCATCAACATGTATCCCATTAGGAGTAACAATACAACCAAGAAAAGTTATTTTAGACAAGCAAAAAGAACACTTTTTCACATTGGCATATAGTTTCTTACTCCTAAGGATATCAAAAACAAGTCTCAAATGATCCACATGATCTTCCAAGCATTTGCTATAAATCAAGATGTCATCAAAGTACACCAAAACAAATTTTCCAATACAATTATTAAGAATATGATTCATTAATCTCATAAAAGTGCTTGGTGCATTTGTGAGCCCAAAGGGCATGACTAGCCACTCATAAAGACCATGTTTTGTTTTGAAAACAGTTTTCTACTCATTACCTTCTTTCATTCTAATTTGGTTTTAGCCACTTTTCAAATCAATCTTAGTAAAACAAACACTCCCACTTAATTCATCAACCATATCATCCTTACGAGGAATGGGGAAGCGTTATTTTACAGTTATTTTATTAATTGCTCGACAATCAACACACATTCTCCATGTCCCATCTTTCTTTGGCACAAGAAGTACCGAGACTGCACAAGGGCTCAAGCTCTCCCTCACATAACCTCTTTCAAGGAGTTCCTCCATTTGTCGTTGAAGCTCTTTGGTTTCTTCCAGGCTTACCCTATAGGCAGCCTTGTTTGGAAGAGGCGCTCCTAGAAGCAAATCCTTAGGTAACTCTTCCGGAAAAACATCCTCAAATTCCTGCAAAAGTGAGTTAATGGTACTTGGACAAGAATTGTTAGTCTCATTAGAAGAAATCAAAGAATGCCTGTACATAAGTAATGCCATAGGCTTTATACTCTTAAAGCTTCTTTTACCTCTCTTTCTTTAGCATAAAAGTTCACTTTCTTTTCACTCTTGCGTTCTCCCTCTTTTCTTTTCTCCTCTTGCTTCTCATAGTTTTCAACCTTTTCTTTTCCTCTCTTCTCCTTTTGTTTCAATTTCATTCCACTATCATTTTGTTTTCTCTCTTTATATCTCTCTTTTCTTTTTCCTCATAAAATTCTCTCATTTTCATAAGAAGTGTCTTTTGATCCACATAAGCCTCGTGTGGTTTCAATGAATTCAAATGAATCCTCTTTCCCGCAATCTCAAGTGTGTATTTGTTCTTGTAGCCAAATGTATTTCCCGCAATCATCATATGTCACTTTTGTATCATATTGCCAAGGCCTACTAAGTAACAAATGTGTTGCTTGCTGGGGAACACATCACATAACACTTCGTCACTATACTTTTTCATTGAAAAGGATACTCTAACTTGCTTTCCAACCTTCACTTCTCCATTATCATTTAACCATTGAAGTCTATATGGTTTTGGATGATCAATGCACCTTAGCTTCAACCTATCCACCATATACCAACTAGCAACATTCACACAACTTCCACTGTCAACAATCATGCTACATAGTTTTCCATTAGTCAAACATCTAGAATAAAATAGATTTTCTCTTTGAACATCTTCCTCTACTTTTCTTTATTATTATTTTTTTTTTAGCACTTAAAGCCCTTCTAATAATCATATGTAGCTACACTTCAATAGGATCATTCTCATCTCTATCAATTGCAATTTCCACTCCAATCCTCATTCTCCTTCTCACTACAAGACTCAACATTGTCTCTATCAATCATAATAATGACTCTCTTATTTGGACAATCAGGTGCATAATCTCTAGCTCTATTAGGAGGGTTGTGAGCTTAACTTTTGTCTCCAAATGTTCCATTGGTGTCATTCACCTTAGGTTTGGAAGGTTCTTCCTTGGTAGACGGCTTGGCTTCTCCTTGCTCCCTCTTAGGCCATGAACTTGTAGTCTTGGTAGTGAATTTCCATGACTAGAAGATTGGAAGGTCTTCCCATAGTGTGATCTCCTTCAGATCATTTCCATTTCCATCTCTTTGTAATAAGCATCAACACTCTTAGACCCTTGTGTAAGAGTTTGAAGTTTGTGATGAAGGTCTCTTTGGTAATGTTTAGGCACAAATCTCTTCCTTAGTTGCACTTTCATGTCAACCCATGTCTCTGTAGGTAGTGCATCTCATCTTGTCAATTACCAAATGATAACACCATACAATGGCATAATCCATAAATCCAACAATTGCCAACTTAATCTTCTTTTCTTCAGAAAATGTGCGGCATTCAAAGATTGAATCATCTCCTTTCCCAATCTAAGTATGCATTTGGATCATCTCCTCCATAAAATGGTGGTACCATTACCTTGATGCTTCCAAGATTCTTATCAACATCGTTGTCCCTCCTTGGCCTCTCTTCTTCATACTCATCTTCATAATCGCCTTCATTGCTTTCATCTTCTTCATATTGTTCTTGTACATTTCTTCTCCTAGGTGGCATCCTTTGATGATGGCCCCTTCCTCTTCCTCTTTGAGACAATTGATTTCTCAAAGGAGGTTGAGGACCCACTTCCTTGCTATTCACCCTTTCTTTCACTTGCAATAATCTTGCATTAAAATCTCTTCTCAACTCATTGACATTGTTGGAAAGGTCTCTTGACATTTCCCTTGACATCTTTCACATTTCTTCCAAAAGAAAAGTATACCCTCTCCGTTCTTCACCCATAACCGATGCTTGTGATGAAGGAGAAGCTTCCTTGTTCAACAGCCTCACTATCACTCTTGTTTCACACTTTAGATGGCTTTTCTTCACTCTAAGAATCCACTTCTCTCAGCATTTTTCCACTCAAGCTCTTTTTGAAGTTCTTAGTTGATTCAAAAGAACAATGTCAATCACCAAAGGAAAGATACTAAGCAATCAACACAACTCAATCAAATAGTCAATAAAGAATTCTAGGAACTGAAGAGTTTAGAAAATCGGTCAATCAACACAATTGAAGTTCCTCTTTATTTTTGTTTTGTAATATCAAGTGCAAATGCTCAATTTAAGCTCCTCTTAAATTTTGTTTTAAAACAATTTGTTTTAAAAACGAATATCATATCTTTTTTTATTTCTGTTTGTTGAAACTTCATGGCTTATCATTTCAAGTATGATGAATGCTATCTTTCAAAGCATAAATAATTGATAAAAAGTATGTACGATTTTTCTTCAATCAAGATTCAGATTCCTCATAAAACTTGATTTTCTGTTTTGATTATTTATTCAAAGAAATAGATGATATTTATTTATTCAAACACTTAGAGGTCAAGAAGAATTGTAATCAAAATTCCCTACAATAGCACTTTCTCAAAACCAACTCAATTTTTTTTTTTTACCAAACAATGCCAATTTAACTTCCAACTCAATCATAAATCTTCCCCACACCTTCAAGTATTCAAATCAAATAATTATCAGTGCAATTCAACAATTTCAATTCACTTTTTCTCAGATTTTCTTGCAATCTTTTTCAACTCAGTTTTTATTTCTTTTTGTCTCTTTTTTCTTTTCAATCTTGTTGCTGAAACAATCTTTCTTTTTTTTTTTTGTATTTTTCTTTTATATGGAAGATAGAAGAAACACAAACACCAAACAAATTGAATCAACCCTTGTTTTTGGCCTAAGTTAGATCCACACAAACAAAGATCACAATTAGAAAGTAGGATAGATGTAGAAGAACAAAATCACAAAATAAACACGAGATCATGAGATTTCAATGAAACAAACATGATCTAAGCACATAATTGGAATCAAATAAAGATAGTTCAAACCTTAATTGAAGAAACCATATCTTTGATACCAAAAGATGACGTGATTTTCGAAATTGAATTGATGTTAGAATGCAATCAAGATCAAATCTCACACTTAATTCACAGGATTCAATTAAGGTTTGAGTTTGGTTAATTAGAATGACCTATGAAGCTAGTTCTTCATCAACCATTCTCTTAATTTGTAAAGACACATCAATACCTCAACCAAAGTAATTGATAGCCCAATTGTAATCACTCGAGAACCCTAAAAGAGTATCCTAAGATCTCACAAGTTTTGATCAAGATGATCTGAAAATCTTTTAAAGAGAAGTTGTAATTTGATTTCAAATTGGAATTATTAAGTCTGAATGCAAAATAAGAAGTATTTATAGTGGGAAAACATCTAAACCCTAATTAAGACATTCTAGGGTGTTAATTACATAAAACACCCCTAAACTTATGACTAAAGACGAAGACAAGCTTAAAACTAATAAAAAGGAAATCAAGAAGTTGCTGAATGATTTCTTGGCTTGATTTGATTCTTTCTTCCTCCTTCATTGTTGAGATATTCCATATCTTCAATTCATCTTGATTTTCATCAAACTTAGTAATTTCAATAATGGCTTCCAAATTAAGTAATCCCTCCTCACTTTGCATGAATGAAATGAATGCTCTTCTCATCTTTAATGCCCTTGATTTATGATTAGTCCTTGTGGCAATGAGGGAGCTAGGTTTCTACCATCATATCTCTGCCATAAGTCTCTGATTTGCAAGTCATGAGCCATACTGAGATAGTAGTAGGTCATGGTCATGTAGAAGGACCTTTATAAGGTTTTATGAGTGTATGTTTATAAGCTTTCTTAGGTCTGGACAGCAGATTAGACAGTGTCTGATCTTTGGTCTGGGTTTATGAGTAGTTGGGTAGGGTCCTTTGGGTCATACTAGTTTTGCCCATCACTATCCAACTTTGAGCTCGGCAACCTGAAAGTGTTGAACTTCTTGGAAGGTGAAATGCAATGGTTTCAATTAGTGTAACTTTTTGTTAGGAGTTCCTTGAAGGTCTTTGGAAGCTCAATCTACTAATTGTGCAGTTTAACTTGCTTGATTTTATAGTTGTATTGCTTACTGATTTAACCACCAATACTGGAGGGTGGCATCTCTTGGGAACTTCCTTCTAAAACTCAAACACTACCAAAAATTTTTGGGATAAGTAAAGATTAGACTTTTTTTTATTTCCCTCCTTTATTAGATCATCTTCTCTTCTGACTTTACTATTTTACTGTGTGTTACTTCCAAAGGTTCTTCGCTTCCTTGAAGTTCTTCTTTCTCCTTTTACTTTTCACTGCAACTTCTCATGAGCTTTTTACTTCAATGGCTTTCTTTTTTGCTTCTTCTTTAGAATCTTCTCGGGTCAGAGCTAAAGATTCATCCTTTGAGAGGGATTGGAATTCCCTTCCTCTAGAAGTATTAGAGAAGATTGTAGGGAAGCTCTGCCTTATTGAAGCTAAGACCATTGGATTGGTTTGTACTTCTTGGCATCGCTCCTTTAGGTTGTATGATCTCTTTGGTAGAGGTCTCTGTTGCTGTCTTCAAGACAGAAACTTTTTGGGTAAATTTATTGATTTTCTCTCCACCTTGCTTTTTTTTTCTTTCTTTGTCTTGATGTATATATTTCAATTACTCGTTTTGTTAAACAAGCAAATGAGAGTCGAAACAAGGCTCTCCGAGAGCTTTATAGCTATTATGAAGAAAGAGAGCAAATTATGAGGCATCAAATCGATAGCCTTATCGAGGCTCTCAAAGAGAGGCTTCTTGCACACGAACGAGACATGGAGTAATGGGAGAAGAATTTTGCTAGGAACGGGAACTTCAGGGCAGACCTGATTTTGGCATCTTCTACCTTTAAAAACCATATGAAGTGGTTAATGGAGATTATTATTGTCTTTGCATATATAGAGATCTTTGTTTTGCTCCAAAAGCTTAATCAAGACCTCAGGCCAGATCCTCAAATGCATCAAGCTCTCTATCATCATGTGCTTGCTCGAAAAGTATTTCTTGGACTGGACGATGACCTTCCATTCAACGAATTTGAGGGTCTCCTCCCCAAGACTTGGTTCCTCCTGATCAAGGAGTGGGACTTTTCTGATTCAACGGTTAACCAATCGATCTAGGAGCTTTTCTGAAAAGGGCAAAGCCCTTGCAGCAAAAGAAAAGAGCTAAGGCCGAGGAGTCTTCCTAGTTCTTAATTTCTCTCTTTTTTTTTTTTTTTTGGCATTGTACTCTCTTTGCTCTGATTGTAATCAAATGTTTCTTTTTTGTGATTTTGTCTTCAAGAATCTTTTCACATTCCTTGTTTCCAATATTTTCTAACTTCTCTGCTAGTCTCCCCTAAGAGAGTCTTTGGGATTTGCAAAAAACGAATTCCATATAAAACATGATGTTTGTAATATCCTCCTTTTCTAAAGCTAGGATATCAATAGCGAAGAAGAAAAGTAATAGTCAAACTTTTCTCAAAGCCTCACGAGCTTTAAACTTGCAACTCATTCAAACTTTTTTGCAGACCTTGCTACAAGAATAAATATATGTAGAGTTCGAGAAGATAGGTTTCTGTCCCAGAGGCTTATTCTGGTGACAGCTTATCACTAGAATAACCTGCGTGGTAAGTTGTTTTCATTAATTCGAATTCCATTAGCAAGCTTGAAGAGCTTAATCTAAGCCTTGGAATAAAACTTTGAATGTGCAGAGATCTCTGTTATCTTGAATTAACTTTATCAAAATTGTCTTGCCAAAAGAAAGAAGTTACCTTGATGGTGGAATTTGCTCTTCAAGGGCTTCTAATGACTTCTCCAGGTATTGTTTCAGTAGATGTCCTAATGATTGATAATGAAACCTATGAAACTGCTGAGATAGATGTCGACTCCTTAGTTAAATGTGTCAAGACTTACCCTGACATACAGTACCTCTTCATTCATTATAGTATATAATTTGATGAAGCTCTCAAAATTTTTCAGACTAAAAATGTCGGCCAAGATCCATCTACTATGATGCCTATTTTGAACAATTCCCCAAACTGCTCTAAACAAGGTTTTGAGGTCTTCTGACAGAAACTTCTGGAATTGAGGATGCTAACGTGAGAAGATCTAAAGGTCCCAATGTGCTTTCTTTTGATCAAGTGATTGGTTGTGATCCTTCAAGTAAGGTCATCACCATCAATTCCCAAGTTACTTCTTACAGCTCGACCTTTGAAAAGGTCCTTAGAGATTTCAGACTTTAATACGCAGGGCAAAGAGCATTAGAAGTCAGAGAGGGAGTAGCTTTGAATGGTATCTCTAATCTTCCTAATCAAGTTTTTGCAAGTTGTGGATGTAGGGAAGAAAACCTCAAGAGGTTGATTGTAATCCAATCCCCTGGAGCATTTTAAACTTCTTTTTTATCAGTTCTCTCAGTAGCACAAGATCCAATACTTATTTCTAGTGCAAATTCTCAATTTAAGCTCCTCTTTCCTTTTGTTTTAAAACAATTTGTTTTAAAACGAATATCATATCTTGCTTGATTTCTGTTTATTGAAACTTCATGGCTTATCAAATCAAGTATGATGAATGCTATCTTTCAAAGCATAAATGAATGACAAAAAGTATGTAGGATTTTTAATCAATCAAGATTCAGATTCCACATAAAACTTGATTTTCTATTTCAGGGATCTAAAAACTAGATCTTTAAACTTCAGACTTGGACTTCAAGACCTAGGCATGCAAAATTTAAATGTCAAGCATTCCAAGGTCTCAGCGATCGCCTACTTTCAAGGTCTGCTAATATGTAGCTTCCCCTGAGCTTCTCGAATGACATAAGGACCTTCCCAGCTTTCTTGCTTGTTTGCCTACGTGTGACCTTTTGAGAACCATATCCCCTATAACGAACTTCCTTTCTTTAACACTTTTATTGAAAAGAGTTGTGATCTGCCTTTTGTATCTCATGTCAGCTTCTAATGCATTACTCTTGGTTCTTCGAGGAGGCTTAGGTGTGCCCGTCTCTCCCCGTCGTTAAAGACTGAATTGTATTCAATGACCTTTATTGTTTTCATGTTCTTTTCCACGAGGAGCACTACTTCTGAACCAAAACATAAGTTGAAAGGTGTTTCTCTTGTTGTTTTTCTTTGTGCAATTTTGTTCTCCCATAGGATGCTAGGAATTTCATTAGGCCATAAAGTCTTTTTGCCTTCTTTCTCCAAGTCTATTAATCTCTTCTTGAGACCTTCCAGGATAGTCCTGTTTGTGACTTCCGCCAATCCATTTAATTGTGGATGAGCTATCGACTTCAATCTTTGTTCAATACCCAAGCTTTCACAAAAATCCTTGAAAGGTTCTCCAATGAACTGTCTCCTATTATTTGAGATTATAGCTTGTGGGACTCTGAATCTGCATACTATGTTTCTGCACACGAATGACAGCACTTTCTGGAGGTCATTGTCACCATAGGCTCTACCTCCGATTCCTTTTGGAAAAGGGCCTAAAATGTCTATTCCCCAAATGTCAAAAGGAATAGCTACCCCTATTGAGTGGAAACTTTCGAGAAGTGTATGTGATTTGTTTTCGTGCATTGGCAGCTTTTACATTTCCTTACCACCTCTTCTATGTTTGTTACCATAATAGGCCAGTGATATCCCATCTTAAGAATCTCTTTAGCCATCATTTTGGTACTAATATGGGATCCACAAATTCCTTTGTGTATTTCTTCAATTGGTATTGTGATTCTGGTTTTCCGAGGCATTTAAGTAATGGCCAAGTGTAAGACCTATGATAGACCTCGTCATTTCCAATGAGCACATACCTTAAAGCCCATCTTCTAATTTTCCGAGCTGTCTTCTGGGATACACAAGATATCTCTAATCAAACTGATCCTCAATAACTAAGTTTTCTCCAAAAGCTATGCAAGGTTGTTCCTAACATTCAACTGACAACTCCCCTTCTGCCCCTTTGAAGAATTTGGATAAGGCGTCGCCTTCCAAGTTTTGGTTTCTTGGAATTTGCTATATGGGAAAATATTCCATGTTTGAGGTCATCTATTTCAGTTTTCCCAAGTATCTGACCATGTTCTTTTCTTTGGCCATGTTTAAAGTCTGTACCATTCTCAAACTAGTTATCAAAGCTTCATATTCTGACATTGTTGGATGCTAGGAAATTATATTTAACTGCATAAGGGATTTTTTATCTATCCGGGCTGACCAAGATAATCATTGCCCCTGCATTGGCTTTTTCTATTGAACCATCTGTATACATGGTCCAAACATCTTCTTCCTTTGCTCCAACAAAGTCCATGGGCATTCTGCTGCATTCTTCAATGAAGTTTAATAGTGCTTGTGCCTTAATTTCTATGCGAGGCTTGAAATCTATTTGATTCCCAAATAGTTCCAAAGACCACTTCATGGTCCCAGTAGAGAGCTCTGGTTGTGCTAGCACTTGTCTCAATGGCATATTCATCAAGATTGATCAGATGTGATTCAAAGTAAGGCTTGCTTTCTGGATGTAAGCACGATGAGGTATAAGAATTTCTCGAGGTTCTAGTAATGAACTTCTGGACCTCTCAATAGTCTACTTACATAGTAGACTGGAAATTGCTGCCTCGACCTGTCTTTTAAGAGCACAGAACTTACAACTTTTTAGTTGCCTGAGTACACGAGGAACTCTTCACCGACATTTGGAGATACCAATTGTGGTGGCTTCCCCAAAAATTCTTTCAATTTAGTGAAGGCTGATTGACATTTTTCTGTCCATTCAAAACCTAAAGGTTTTTTTAGTATGTTGTGAAACTTGGATCCTTTGTCAGCCATCTTACTAATGAAACGACTAAGTGTTGCCATTTTTCCAATCAGACTTTGTATTTTTTTTTTACCTATTTTATATTCTGATGAGCTTCCATATCTAATAAAGCTCTAATTTTGTTGGGGGTTTGCATTAGTTCCCCTTTCTGAGATCATAAAACATAGAAATTTCCCCGTTAAGACCCCAAAAGTACATTTTTCTGGATTCAACTTCATATGTGCACCTTTTAAAGTCTAAAAGGTCTCTTGGATGTCCTCAATGAAGTCCTCTAAGGTCTTAGACTTGATTATGATATCATCAACACATATCTCAATGTTCTTAGCAAGTTGTTCTTTAAAAATTTTGTGCAGTGCTCATTGGAATTTTGCATCAGCATTTTTCAGTTGGAAGGGTATCTTGTTATAACAGTAGGTCCCAACTTTCGTTATGAGAGAGGTCATCTTTGCATCTTCCAACACCATAGGTATCTGATGATATCCTTATATGCATACAAGAAACACAACCATTGATATCTTGCAGTGGAGTCAACCATTTGATAGATACTAGGCAGTGGATAGGAGTCTCTCTGACAATACCTGTTTAGGGTCATGAAATCCACTTACATTCTCCACTTTCCTTCCTTCTTTGGAACCACACCTGGGTTTGCTAGCCCACTCTGAATATAAAACCTCTTTCAGTATTCCTGCTTTAAGAAGAGCTTGGACTTCTCTAGCTATTATTTCATTTCTTTCCGAGTATAAATGTAATTTTTTTTTTTGCTTTGCAGGCTTCACACCAAGTTTTAAATAGATTTGGTCTAGAGTGTATTCATGAGCTTTCCCCTAATTGTGGCAGGAAGGGTGTCTCCTATTTTGATCCCTTTAAATGGGAATTCTGTGTTTAGGAACACTTTCTCACTTTTTTACACTGTCGACCTCCTATCTTCTTTTGAAGGATCCATTAACTCCTGTTGCCAATAGTTTATCAATATGGACCTCAATGTGGGTATCCCCTTCCATGAAATAACACTCAGCCACAATATGCCTATCTCCATTGCGAGTGATCCAAGTTGGTCCCACTTTAATCTTGATGCAGTGTTCTGTAAGTGATATCTCTGCTTGAAGCTTCATGACTCAATTTTTGCCCAGAATGGCATTATAGGTTCCAAGAGCATCCACCACCAGCAAGTCTCCTATTTCCAAGAGCATCCACCTTTCAAGAGGCAGTCAAAGGATCTACGTCTGCACCTCATGCACTCTTAGACCTCCTTTCAATTGTATTAATTTCTCCCATCGGAGATCTTTGTAACTGTTCTTGTTGTTACTGATCGGCTAGTGCTCCTACTTGTTCTAGTAACTCTTGTAGATGTCCATCCTTGATTAGTCTCTCAATCTCTCTTTTGAGGTCGAAGCAATCCTCAATAAGATGGCCTTAATCTCTATGGTATTGACAGAACTTATTCTTGTCTCCTTTTGCTACTGGAGATTTGAAAGGTCATGGAGGTTTGATTAGCCTTTTCCTTTCAATTGCTACAAGAATTTCTACTCGTGACGTCGTCAATGGTGGGATCACGAGGTCTGGAAAGGTCTTCTTCTTTTTTTCTGGAGATCCTTAAATTTAAAGAATCCCTGCTTTCTCTCTTTCTCGAAGTGTTCTTCTGCTGGGGCTTTGCCTTAGTTGGCTTTTTAGATGGAGTTGGATTGCTATCTCCTCTGCTTTTATCAACCTCTTTAGGAGTGTTTGTAACTGTTTTACAATTGTAAACTCCTCTTCAGAGAGACTTAATGCTACATACTCTCTTGCAATCCTTGTTTGAAAGCTGTTATATATAGCATCATTCTTCTCCTTGATTTCTACAGCTTCATCATTGAATCGATTATACTAGCCTCTCGTGCTTTCTCATATTTTCTATTTGATAGTGAAAAGTTGGTTGAGGCTTTTGCACACATCTTGCTACTTTGATAGTTCTTTAGAAATTGGTCTTTGATCTGATTCTAGCTTGAGATACTTGCTGCTAGAAGTCCCTTAAACCTAGATTGAGTTCATGTTCAGAGATATCACTAGGAGAAGATCTAAGGGTAATCCTAATAATATTTTTGTAAGGAGTTTGAGAATTCCATGATCTTTTATAGAGAAAATCAATGGTTTTCTGGGATTTAACTCTATGTAAGAAATAGTAAAATCTCTCTTGAGCATAAAGACTGATTTGGTTTTGATTGACAAACTGACTTTTATTTGATAAGAAAGGAAACTGGCTTATCTCTTTGAAAAGCGAAGAAGGTGGAGGAGAAGCAGAAGGATTACTAGAAGAAGCTCCAAAGAACATGAAAACAAATGGATAAGAAAACTTAGACCTATTTGAAAACAAACTAGGGAATTTACAATGTGGCTTACTAGTCAACAAAGAACGACTAGTTGAAGAAGTGCTTAAGGCCGAGAAAGAAGATCAGCTAAAACATTTGTAGTTCCTTTGATGTGAATGACTTTAAATTGGTATTTAAAAACCCAATCTTTCAGTCGAAGGAGTTGAGGTTCAGGAACCATTTTTTTTTTTAAAGTCAAGAATTTTTGGAAAAGAAGAATTGTCCATGTGGACGGAAAATTCATGACCTTCAAGTGAAATTCAAATTTTTTGATACCATACTTTACATCAAGTATCTCTATGACCACAGTAATTTTTCTGGCCAGTGAGCTCTTCAAGAAAAATTGCACCCCAGTGATGATCACTAGCATCTGTCTGAAGTATCCTGGTACCTGTGGTTGGAATTGATAGTGTTATGTACTAGTACAATGACATAATTTACATTTTTTGATTGAAATGTATTTATGAGATTGATTTTATTA
>JAWZTD010031700.1:0-14587 GCA_035221335.1 Echites panduratus
TAATAGGAAAGGAGAGAATTGTAGAGATGTTTTTGTGAAGAGAAATGAATTTTGGGGGGTATTTATAGTTTTTTTTTTAATATAGCCGTTAGTGGCATTTCTGTAAATAAATGGAACTTTAAATTTTTTTTTTTTTTTTGAAATAGCCGTTGGAGTGCCGTTGGGAGAGGATGGCTCGTAGCTACAGTGCCGGGCTAGGGCTATAGTGCGGGCCGGTCCGGTCCGGTCCGGTCCGGGCTACAATGACGGGCCCCGACGGGCCGGGCCTAGTCCGGTCCGGGATAATTTTTTTTTGAACCGTGCAGGCTTTTTCGACGAGCTGGTCCGGGCTTTTTTACTGTTCATCGCGGGCCGAATAGGGCCGGCTTTTTAGGGTCCGGGCCGGGGTGAATTGCGGGCTGACCCGGCCCGTTTGCCACCCCTAATCAAAGAAGAGAGAACTAATGTCATTGTTGCTACCTCATGGACAAGTCCCCATAACATGAGTACGGGTTGATGGTCTGGCAAAGCTAATACTATGTGCTTTGATATTCTATAGGTGAGATCATAAACTGGAGATCAATAGCCTTGTATGTTAGGTACTTTAAGTTAGTTAGTTAAGATGGACGTATACAATAGGGTCTCTATGCCATTTCATTTATAAGATGGATTAATCGCCACCTTGTGTGTTGTTCTTTGTTGGATCACTAAACCCGAGGCCTTGGTAGTACAATTGTTATTGTACTAAATTTTCTTCCAGTGAGTATTCATTGTGATTTAATGATAAAAGAATTAGATACGTAAGGATGGTAGATGATATTGAGTAACTTGATTGTACGTAAGACCTAGACTCAATAGTAGGTGTTACATAGAAGGGCAAATATGTCAATATACTTGCAGGTCAAAGACTAAAGCTTGAGATTTGTCTCAACAAACCTTCTCTTCTTAAGGTGATAATAGAAGGTGTTTAGAATGACTAAGCATATTACTACTATGTAGTAAGGGTGTTTTAGTCATTTTATATAGCCATGAACATTGTGTCGTAAGATCCCTTAACTAGCCCTTATTGTGTATAAATGATTTTATATCATTCTTAAATAGGAGATTGGAGAAGGAATTAATTTTATTTTGGATAGCTTTAATAATTAATTAAGGATTTTAACTAACACTTGGAATTAATTATTTGGGCTAGAATAAAATTAATTAGTTATTTTATTTAGTCTTATAATTAATTTGAGCTTAGGCCATAAGATTAACTATTGGTGGGCTTAAACAAAATAATGGAGTGGTTATTTATTTTTATTAGTCTTATAATTAATTTGGAATTAGGTCGATGAGATTAATTATTAATGGCTAAGAATAAAAATTAATATTGGCTTCAATTAAAGGGCCAGAATAATTATATTAGGTCCATGATCCAATGAATAATTATTGGACCTTTAATTAAAAAAAGGATAGGTGGGTTGATGAGCTCTTGGCCCATAGAGAAGCCTTTTCTGATTTGGTAGGATTCTTTACATATCATATTAACAACCCAACAAGGAATTGCTAGCCTAGCTTAAAAAAAATAACATACGTGATTTCTCTCTGCAGAAAAATCACATATGTATATTCCACTCTAGTTTCTTATTCCAGTCTTGTAGTTTTACTTTCTGTTCACCCAGATAGATAGTAAATAGATTATAAGATCTTGAACTGAGTAGATCAAGACGTTCAGATAAATTCCGCAAGACAAGATCCCCAATATCATTTCGAAAAAAAAAACAAGGCATGTGTCGTTCTCATCTCCTTTATGTGAGAATTATTTTTTAAAAATCCTTTGACTACGGATCTTGTTTCCAAGCTCCCTACAGGAACAGCTATAGTGTAAGATAATATGAAAAGTCACATTAAATTGCATGTTTTATATGTTTTACGTTTTTATTTAAAGTTTATTATGTTTTACAATTTAAGAATTAATTTTGATAAGATCTCTCTTTGTCCAATGGTCAGTGTTCTCTAGGAGAGAAACTTAACTGGAGCTAGATATTAGAAGTAGAAAGGAGAATTTCTTAGAGTCCTCAATGTGGAACAATGTGATTATTCTTAAGCATCCACACCTTTTAATTATAAAAATTAAATTCTATTAAAGAAAAAAAGACTCCTATATCAAGCCTTTTTTATTACATATTTGTCAAACTTCAATAGCATTTTGGAATTGTATGCATTTAGGTTGATGGATTAAGTAAATTAGTTATAATGTTCAACGTTAGTTAATTTTACTTTTGGGTAATTTTTTGTTCATTTTAGGATGAATATTTCTATTTTTCTATGTTAATTTTTTGTTTATTTGATGGAATATTTGTAATCTTGTCTTTTTTTAATTTAGTGATATTAGTTTGTTTGTTTATAACAAAAATTTGTTGAGTGCGAGATCATCTGGTAACATTGAATGAAGGGCTATTTCTCAAAAAAAAAAAAGAAAAAAAGATAATCACCTATATACAACGGTCATACAACCATTGTATATACTAGTACCATGATTTTATACGGTAGCTACAGGATCGTGGGGAACAAAAAATATATATGGCGATCGTATGTATATAATACTTGATACTTTGCCCTGACCTTTTATACCATCACCCAAGGACCACAGCTCGAAAGAGACCTCCGAATCATCCCCGTCGCAATGGGACCTGTAAGAACAACAAAGAGGGAAAAATGAGATCACTTGAGTGAGTTGTCTCCCTAAGGATAACTCTGAAGGGTATGGATTGTACGGGATATTCAGAGAGAGTCGTTGATTTCTCAGTTCAAAAGTAATTCCTCAGTTTCAAAGTATTCAGAATGTCTCACTGTGATTTGTGATCAGGCCTATCTTAAGAGGATAACTGATTCCGTTTGAAGTTAACAGGAATGTAATAATTTGAGTCAATTAGGATCCCTTGTAATATAATATGATTGTGGGAAGTGTATCCCGCCAATCTTCTAATGATCTTTTTAAGAAGTTTCCTTGTAGGAGTGTACCGTGTTTCTTTAATAAGTCTAGGAGTCTTGTAGACCTCGTAGGTGCTTAGGAGTCTAGTAGACCTCACTAGAGACCTTCATGATAGTTCAGTGACCTTGTGGAGCTTACTGAGATGAACAGAGGTAGTGGACTAGTTTTCAAAACCTTTGCGAGGTGTATTATTGTATGTTTATAGAACGCTATAGGTCTAGTTCCAAGTGTAATCCAGATTGGAACTTTTATCCATTGGTTCGGGTTACTGAGTATTCAACTCGGGTCTTTCGGATTCTACACGTTTGCCCATCACCACCCCCTTTTGATTTCAATTGCCTTTGACTTTTCTTTTCTCTGCTAATGTCGGAACCCCCTTTTTATCTCCTGAGGAGACTACATATATACCCCGGCTACCTTGACTATTGTCGTGTGCTCTGATCCATTGTTGAACTCTGCTGAAGTTGAGGCCCTTAGCTTAACTCCTGTTTTTGACCAAGATTATAGAATATGGTCTAAGGGATGAGTTCAACCTAAGGGAAGGAGAATGAGTTTTCCCTAAGCCCATTGAATGCCCAGATGATCCCCGTGAGGGGTATTTTGCTTTGTACGAGGCCAATTTCCAGGGTGGAGTGGTCCTTTCTTTTGTTCACCACATAGTTTTTGATATTGCAACTTTGACCAAGTTCAAATTACTCAGCTTGTTCCTAATGCCTTTAGAATTATTACAACTTTCATCTTGACCTGCTATCTTTATAGAATTCCCATATGTTTTGAGCTCTTTAGGTGTTTCTTCAAGATTGGAGTCTCCTCAACTCCGACTAAATCAGCTCTTGGATACCTTCATATCACTCAGAGATATAATCTGGTAGGTCCCTTTCAATATTTGGTGGGATCTTGGAAAAGATCCTACCTATTTGCCATTCTTCCGAGTTATCTTCCCCAAAATTATCAATATTCTTCTTGGAATTACAAGAAAACATTTGCCAATGTGCTTCTTAGGCTTGGTGGTGACCTCACTAGTGCCAGGGACTCTTTGTTTAATTTGGCTTTGTCCAAATCATCTTTTAAGGCCACCCTTTTTGGCCTCACCCACAATTTTTGGATTAATATGGGTTTAGGTGACCCTAGATTGGTTAGACTTTCTTCCCTCAAAGAAGAACTGGGGCTCAATTCTGAGGGTAGGGACCTTTTTTTCTGTTTCTTTCTTTTATTCCACATATTCTTAATGCATTTACCATGTGGAGGAACTTTTCTGTCTCTGTTGTAGGTTCAGAAGAGTCCTTTACAACTTCTTCGGGCCAAGGTGCTGGTTCTAGTGAGGTCCCTGTGACCTCTGGGCAAGCTTCTCCAAAGGTGATGATTACTGGAGTAACAACCTCCACGACTACTTCAAGTGTTCCCGCTATTAGACTGTTCCCCCGCACCAGGTTAAAAGTGGCACAGGCTATGCATAGAGGTAAGCTCGTTACTAGAAGAGCTTGAGAAGAGGTGGCTGTTTCTCTTCCAACCTCAAAGGTTGTCGCCATCACTTCTTCTTCGCCAGTTCCTTTAAGGTCAGTTCCACAGGCCGTGGTTGTAGAAAAGGGAGTCCGAACTCCTATGCTGTGGGGGCCACTGACTTTGCCCAAGCTATTCTCAGGCTAGGGAAGGAGGTCCTCAATGCTCCTAACCAGCCTGAGGTTTGGAAGTGGTCTCCCAATCGTGCTTTAGAGGGAAGGAGATTCAACAAGTCATAAGGAGTCTTCAAAATGCTAATAATTAGAAGGACAGAGAGATCTTCTCTCTTCAGGATTCCTACCGAACTATGGTAACGGAGGTGAGAAAAATGCAAAAGTAGCTCTAGGGAGCTGGTTCGCAATCAAGGAAGATAAAGAGCAACTTCAGAAGACCATTCAGTTCCTGGATAAGTCTGAGTAAAGAGGTAAAGACCTGCTAACTATTTCCATGGAGCTGTAGAAGAATGACGAGGTCTTACATTCTCACGTGGACGACCTCACTAAAGCCATATCTGAGGGTCAAGCCTAACGGGTTAGTTATTGATGAACTTGAAACCTTTCTAAGCAGGTTCACCAAGGAAGGGTACTTTAAGGATAAAGCCCTATTAGAGTCGGCGAGCTTCAGGAGGTATGTGGAGAAACTCATTAGTCTTGTTGCCATCTGGTTGTATGATGAGGGGTTCAATAAGCACAAGGAGCTTAACCCTGATTTGAGACCTGATCTTGAGATGCATGACAGGCTATACTACCCTGACCTTACCAGGAATGGACTTCCCTGGCAAGAGGAGACTTCCCAGGATCTTGACTCAACAGTCCCTAATTCTAAGACCTTGACGACCCCCTATTGAGAACCTTGCCACTGGGACTTCTGCTCCTAGACCTACTGTTGAGGCTCCTAGTGACTCTTTTGGTAAGAGATCCCTTCTTCCTTAAGATGTAATCTTTTAGCCTTCCATAAGTTATGAATTCTACAGACTTATAAGAGTCCTAGCTAATTTATATAGGTCAAGCTATTGTGACCTCTACTAGTGACCTTTCTCTAGTGCCTTCTGTGGACCTTGGGACTTCCAATAATGTGGAGTTTGTTGATCCTACCTTGGAAGCTCAACCAACCTTTCCTGAAGTTATTGGACCTGTTGAAGCTATGGAAGAGACAACTCAGACCTACGATGGTCAGCTTTGAAATTTTTTCCAACTTTTTACCTTGATAAACAATTTTTATTGATATTTTCCTGGGGTTGTAATAACTGTATTAACTCCAACATGAGATCCTCATATACCTCTGCGAGTCTTTTCAATTACATATTCTGCTTCAGTTTTCCAGAGACATTTGAGTAAAGGCCAAGTGCATGACCTTCTATAAACTTCATCATCTCCAATGAGCACCTATCTTGGAACCCATTTTCTGACTTTGTGAGCTTCCTTTTATCTTCAGGGACCTCTCCATGCTTGAGATATCTAAAGAGGGGATATCTCTAGTCTAGTTGGTCTTCTATTGTCGAACTCTCCTCAAGAGAGCTATGGAAGGGGAATCTGGGCGTTGAACTAGGAGCTCTCCCTTAGCCCCTTCTAGGTCTTTGAAAACCTTTGAGAGGATGTCTGCTTCCAGATTTTAACTTCTTGGAATCTACTCCATGATGAAATATTCCAAATTTGAGGTCAAATTCTTTACCTTCTCTAGGTATTGTATCATGTTGTCTTCTTTAGCTTCATAGGTCCTTGAAACTTCACTTGCTACAACCTATGAGTCCATCTTTGCTTGAAGTTTACGAACTCGTAGAGCTTATACCAACCTCAGTCCATCTAGAAGTGCTTCATATTCTGACTCGTTGTTAGATGTAGGAAACTTATACCTTACTGCGTAAGGAATTTTTACACCTTCTAGACTAATCAACATGATACCTGCTCCAACAGTGTCTTTTTCCATTGATCCGTCTATATACATGGTCCAGACATCCTTTATCTTGGTTTCTTCAAGGTCCATGGGGACTTTGGTGCATTCTTCAATAAAATCTGAAAGTGATTATGCCTTGATTACTCTAAGAGGCTCAAAGTCTATTTGATATCCAGAGAGCTCCAGAGCCTATTTCATTGTTCTTCCAGAGAGCTCTGGCTTTGCTAATGCTTATCTTAACAGTAGATTAGGTAAGAAATATATTGGGAATGATAATGATAATTAGGTACAGGGTGTCTGAGTAATGGATCTCTACACCTCTCAAGAGCTTACATATATAATAAACTGTGAATTGTAATCCTGACCTTTCTATTATGAGAACGGAGCTCACTGCTTTATCAGTGGTAATGAGGTACATTAAGAGCTCCTCCCCAACCTGCGGATATATTAGTTGAGGTGGTTTACCCCTGGAACTCATTTAGCTTGGTAAAGGCTAATTGGCATTCTTTAGTCCGTTGAAAGCCTATAGGCTTCTTTAGTATGTCATGAAATTTGGATCCCTTGTTAGCCATCTTGTTGATGAATCGACTGAGAGCTGTCATATTTCCAATTTTCTTCCATGTCCAGTAAAGCTCTAATCTTTTCAATATTTGCATCAATCCCTCTCTCTGATATCATGAAGCCTAAAAATTTTCCTGCTGAGACTCTAAATGTGCACTTCTTTGGTTTAAGCTTCATATCTGAAGACTTTAATGTTTGAAAGGTTTCTCTGATGTCTTGAATAAAGTCTTCTGTGTTCTTGCACTTTATGACAATGTCGTCCACATAGACCTCAATGTTTTTGCCAAGTTGATCTTTGAAAATTTTATGCATGGCTCGCTGAAACTCTGCTCCCTCATTTTTCAAACCGAATGGCATCTTGGTGTAGCAATAGTTCCTACCTCTGTGATGAAGGAGGTCACTTTTGTGTCCTTCAGTGCCATGGGTATTTGATGATACCCTTTGTAAGTATCCAAGAAATATAATCATTGGTAGCCTGTAATAAAATAAAAAATCTAATTGATGTTGGCCAGTGGGTAGGAGTCCTTTTGGCAGTATTTGTTTAAGGTTGTGATGTCTACACACATTCTCCACATTCCTTCTTTCTTGGTGACCACTACTGGATTGGCCAACCACTCGGGGTATAGGAATTCTCTAAGTGTTCTTGCTTTGAGAAGAGCTTGGACCTCTTAAGATATCAGCTCGTTTCTCTCAAGGGCAAAGGCTCGCTTCTTCTGTTTCATTGGCTTTACCCAAGGTCTTAGACTAACTTTGTGCTCAGCTATGCTTCTGTCCATAGCCTCTAGGTCTGTGGGCTTCCAAGCAAAGACCATTAGGTTCTCTTACAAAGTGTCTACAAGCTTTCCTTTGGTCTTCGAAGGAAAAGAGTCTATTATTTTAATTCAATTTTAGGAAATTCAGGATTCAAGTATACTCTTTCCCCTTTTCCTGCTGCCTAGATTCTTGACCTTTCATCCTCTTTATGGAGGTCGATGAGCTCTATTGCTGACTGTTTGTCTAACTGGGTCCCAGTTGAAGTATCTCTTTCTGTTAGATAACATTCAGATGCCATTTGTCTATCTACTTTGAGGGTGATCCAATCATGTCCTGTTTTGATCTTCATACAGTAGTGGATGAGGGAGATCTCTACTTGTAGGTCTATGACTCCCATTTCTGCCTAGAATGGGCTTTGTAGGTCCTTGGTGCATCAACTACGAGCCATTAAATGACATCTGCCACTCCTTTTCCATCCTATGTGACTGAAGTTGGGATTTTTAAAATCCCTTCTACATTGGTCGTCAAACCACTAAAGCTCGTGACCGCGACATCAGTTTTGATCAGCAAATTTTTTTTAAGTCCCATCTGATCAAATGCCCTTTTATAGAGGATATCGACTGCACTTCCGGTATCAACCTGAATTTTTCTAACCAGAAAGTCTCCTATTTGCAGGGAGACTGTAAGAGGTTCCACGTCTGTACCTCTTGCTCTTTTGTATCTCCTTTCAATTGCATTGATCTCTCTCACATGAGGTCTTTGAGGTTGCTCTTGAGGTCTCTGTTCAGCTGGACCTCTTGCTTGTGCTAAGAACTCTTACAAATGACCGTTTTTAATCAACCTCTCTATTTCTCTTTTGAGGTTGAAATAGTCTTCCATAAGGTGTACATAGTCTTAGTGATATTGGCAAAATTTGTTCACATCTCTCTTTGCCACTAGAGACTTCAAAGGTCGTGGGGATCTTAGTAGACTTTTTCTCTCCATTGCCGTTAAAACTTCTGCTCTTGGGGCCTTCAGAGGTGTAGTTATCAGGTCAAGGAAGATCTTCTTTTTCTTTTCTTGAGGTCCATTCTATCTCTCTTTCGAGAGAGATTTTTTTGTTGATTACCTCAGCTATTTTGTCAGCTGGAGGTATAAATCTAGGAATCTTCTTCTGGACGGTGATCTCTTCTACTTTTATCAACTTCTCCAAAATTGTAGATGTTTCACCGTCAGGACCTCCTCTTCTGCTAGCCTCAATGCCACATACCACCTTGCAATCCTTGCTTGAAAGCGGTGATGTATATGGCTTCACTCGATTGTTCAATTTCTACAGCCTCATTGAAACAGCTGTAATAGCTCCTGATGCTCTCTCTGACCTTTTATCTTGAACAGGTGATTTACGTCCTTCTCGCACCTCTTACTGCTCTAATAGTTCTTTAGGAACAGGTTTCTAAACTAATTCCAACTTAAGATGCATGCCACTTGGACCCCTTTCAACCAAGATTTAGCCTTTTCCGTCAATATAAACCTAAAAGCTTTGCATTACATGGCTTGGGTATTTGAACATCTCCATATAAGAGACGTATTCATCAATGTGGAACTGTGGTTCCATGGTCCCATCATACTTTGTAGCGATCTGAGGGGGCTTGAACCTGGGAGGCATCTTTCTCAACCCAATTTTGTCCACGAAGAGTGACCATTCAACGAGGTCTATCCCAGTTTGTGGATCAAGACCTTCAACCTCTTCATGGTTGTTATTAGGTGCTTTCTTTCCCAAGTCTGCCTGTACCTCTATGTTTCTGTTCGTAATTTGTTCAAGGTCGTCATTCTGAGGTCGTTCTTCAGGAGCTTGCTCGTCATGGTTCTTTCTTTGGGTCAGTGAGATAGCAGCTCTATTTAATCTATTGCTCAAACATACTCTTTAGCTCTACGAAGAGTTTCCCATATTTCTGTTGGAGGCATATTCCTTCTGCTGCCCACTTCATTGTCTCGCGAGTTTCTTTCCTCTCCAAGAGCTTGAGTTTCCAGCTGTCATGCTGCATTCTTGGGCCTTTCACTGGCATTCTCAGGTCTTTCCCTTCTTTGATCAGAGATTTCTGAGGGCCTCCTCTCAGTACATTGAGTGTGAGATGGGAGTCCTCGCTGTGGAGACATAATCTCTTCTGTTCGTGAGATTTTCTAGAACATTTACCATTCTCTTTAGTAAATGTTCCTCGAGACCCAAGCAAGTTGTGAGGTTGTCTTGATGCCACATTCTCTGAGGCATTTCTCCCATGCTGTGTCTCTATTGGTCTAGTGTTCTGGAAGGTCTAGAAGGAGTTATCACTAGATTCTGACTTGATGCTAGAAAGGGCGCATCAACTAGATTCCTTCCGGGGTGTCCGAGAAGGTTCTCCAGAGATTGTTTCTTCAATCTGCAATTATGTCCTACATGGTCATCCACTCCTTGCTAGTTGTTCTCTTGCCATTTGGATTTATATTTAGTTTTGGGGATGGCTTTTTGTAAGAATTCCCGTAGACAGCGTCGGAAGTGATAGAGCTTGAAAGAGACCTCGAGTCACCCCGTCACAATAGCTCCTATAAGAACAACAAAGAGGGAAAAATGAGATCATCGGAGTGGGTTGTCACCTTAAGGATAAATGTGTATGGATTGTATGGGATATTCAGAGAGAGTCAATGACTTCTCCCTTCAGAATGTCTTACCGTGATTTGTGATCATTCCTATCTTATGAGGATAACTGATTCCCATTGAAGTTAGGGGTAATGTCCTAATTAGTGTCAATTAGGATCCATCGGAATCAGATATGATTGTGGGAATTGCATCCCCCCAATCTTCTAATGATCTTTTAAAGAAGTTTCCTTTTAGAAGTGTACCGTGTTTCTTTAATGAGTTTGGGCGACTATTAAGGGTACATCTAGGAACTCTAAGAGTCTTGTAGAGCTCACTCAAGACCTCGTAGGTTCTTAGGAGTCTTGTAGACCTCTTTAGAGACCTTCATAGTGGTTCAGTGACCTTGGGGGGTGGTCTAATGATCGTGTACTAGGTCTAGCCATCTCCTATGATTCTAGACTTGGTGATCATGGAACTTACTGAGATGAACAGAGGTCGTGGACTAGTTTCCAAGACCTTTGTGAGGAGTGTTATTGTATGTTTATAGGTCTGGATCCAAGTGTGATCCGGTTTTGACCTTTTATCCATTGGATCAGGTTATAGGGTATTCAAATCGGTCTTTCAGGTTTTACTCGTTTGCCCATCAATTATCTATAATGGGTTCTAGACCATTATATATATATTGCTACCAAAACGATAGCGTTTTGTTTTCATTTTTGTTATGCCTTTTAACTGTAGCAAAAAATGAACTTTATACATCAGCTTATGCTACAGCTATTGATCGTGATTGATGTTATATTTATTCAATTCTTCATAATTAATCTTTTGTACATCTGTTATGCTTAATTGGATTATATTAGGCAAGATCTATTTATTTGGACCTTAATAGATTGTAATTGGATTTCACAATAATTCTTGGATTTTACACGGTTTTTGTATTTGGGCCATATCTTGAGCTATAGATGTCTAAATATTATAAACTATATCTTGTTGGAAAGCTAAGAGATAGATCTACAATTCCTATGTTGAGATCAAGGCCAGATTCTGAGAGTAGATCAACTAAAATTTGCTGACCGTTCAAAAACTGTGTCATTGCCGTCCCAAATGGGCAGAGTTGCATATGTTAACTGTAATGTGGGAGGCGAATGGACTGAAACTAATTGCGGTGTAAAGCTTAAACAATTGGCTGCAACTTTGATGAAGAACACGAAGTCAGAATCTGAAGCTTTGAAGTTGTTTTGTCCAATCCAATATGGAGGCTGATCCAATCAAATTTTACAGCAGAAATTGTTATAAATTAGTGGGGTTTTCTATCTCTTTGGGAGGAATCCAAATTAGGAGGGTAGTAGGGAGTTCAAGGGGAGTTTTCCTTAGTTCATATTGAGTGTTTTTCTTATTTTTCCAAAATTATTACTTGTCTTCATTTCTCTACAATTATGCAAGGCTAGTTTCAAGACTAGTCCAAGGATTTGAAAAATTCCGATTTGGTTTTGAGAACTTGATTTAATTGCCTTTCTCTTCTTGATTATATCGTTTTACATGCAAAGAGATCTATGTTGACGTATTTTCGATTTAATTGAGTTATAATTGGTTATAGGAGATCTTTTATGATCAATTGCATGTTTCATAGAGAACAAATTGTAGATCTGTGATTTGGATTAATATATTCTAGTTTTTAAACTAGTTTTCATTGATAAATTGCATGTTTATGGATTTATTAATTGTTGATTAGTTGAATTCTAGGTGATCATCTAGCAGAGAATTGATTAGTGCGAGATCTCGGCTAATCAAGTTAATCAGAAAATTTAAGTTCGATTTTATCTTGAGTGTTCAATAAGAAACTAAACGGAATCTGGATAGGTCTTGGACTTGGTTGCTTTATAAATTTATTTTTCTTAATTTTGAATTTTTATTCTCTTAAATTTTTGGAAATTGAAACCCCCTAAATCTACTGTACACTTAATATGTTGAATACACTATTTTAATCCTTGAGAGAAATGACTTGGGTTGTTTCTATTATTATAAATTTGTAACTGAATTGATTTCTATTTGAATAGGGTTCGACAGCCTCACATCAAATTTGGCACCTTTGCCGGGGATTAGATGGTGTATTTTGAGCATATTTAGTGTTTTGTAAATTTTACTAACTGTTTTCTTTTCTATTTTTATTGTTTGTTTCATAGGATTTCAAGAAAAATTTTGGGCAGTTTTCTGTTCCAAAAGTTTTTGTCTTGGATCGGGTTGATATTTGGTAATCTGAAGGAAAACGGTGTTTCCAACAAAACTCACAGCTAGTCTGTGAGCACTACATTGGTTTGGCCGAATTCAATTGTTAAGACAACTTTTTCTATTTTTAAAGATTTTTTTATTTCTTGTTTAGGTCTTATTTCTGTGTAGTTTTAATTCTGTTTTAGTCCAGTGATTTTTAAAAATCACTTGATAGATTTTTTTTACTTATTTTTATTGTCGCTTTTCTATTTTGTATTTGTGTCTTATTTTGTGACAAAGTTGTGCTTGAACTTGTGTTACTATTTAATAAGTACAAGGTCTCTTGCTAATCCCGTATTCGAATTTGATCTTGAGATTGAAAGAAGATGTATTGAAGAGAGTTAATGAGTTAATGAGATGGAGGGAGAATCTTCATATAACAAGGCTCCTTTGATTCTTGGGAGACCATTTCTGTAAACAGCTCGTACCAAAATTGATGTTCACATTGGAGTGCTTTCCATGAAGTTCGGTGATTCTGTTGTTAAATTTAATATTTTTGATGCTATGAAACATCCATTGAAGAGCATTTTGTTTTTAGTGTTGATTTGATTAGCGATTTGGTTAATGATTTCCATACTGAACTTTGTGATGAATTTCTTGAGTTTGTTGATTTTGAGGATTCTTTAAGCTGCAATTTATGCATTGGTTCTAATGAATTATGTTCTGTATGTGCTGAAATTTCTGATTTTTTAACACATGACCAACCTGATTCTAATGTAGATGTTCCTCTTGATAGTGTCTCAGATTATTTTTCTAATAGTGATAAAAATTATGTTTCTAATTATGTTTCATGTTTTGTTACAGATTGTGCTGATAAGTATGCAGAGATTCCAGTAGCAAGGGTAGAGGAAGATAAACTTACTAGACAGTTACCTTCGGTGATGTAGCCACCAAAGTTGGAATTAAAGCCATTACCTGATCATTTGAAGTACGCATCCTTGGCTGATAATGAGCAACTTCCAATCATTATTGCAAAGAATCTCCTTGTTGATCAAGAAAAGAGATTGTTAGAAGTCTTGAAAGAAAATATTAGAGCAATAGAATGGACACTTGCAGACATTCCTGGCATTAACAATTCCATTTGCATGCATAGAATCGTACTTGAGGAAGGATCTAAACCAGTTAGGTAACCCCAACAGAGATTGAATCCGATGATTTTAGATGTAGTGAAGAAAGACGTGACCAAGCTACTGTAGGCTAGCATTATTTATCCTATCTCAGACAGTCAATGGGTGAGTCTTGTGCAAGTTGTTCTGAAGAAGTCTGGAGTGACAGTAGTGGCAAATCAAGATAATGAGTTGGTGCCTACAAGAGTTCAAAATAGTTGGTGAGTTTGTATAGATTATAGGCAACTCAATCAAGCTACAAGGAAGGACCACTACTCTTTGCCATTCATTGATCAAATGTTAGAGAGATTGGCTGGTAAGTCTCATTACTGCTCTTTAGATGGATACACTGGTTATTTTCAGTCACGTAGCACCTGAAGATCAAGAGAAGACTACATTTACATGCCCTTTTAGTACTTTTAACTATAGAAGGATGCCCTTTGGACTTTGCAATGCACCTGGTACATTCGAGAGATTTATGGTGAGCATTTTTTCTAACTTTTTAGAAGAGTGTATGGAGGTTTTTATGGATGATTTTAAAGTATATGGTTCTTCTTTTGATGCATGATTGGGTAGTCTAGCAAGAGTATTACATCGTTGCATTGAAGCCAACCTTGTGTCGAATTTTGAAAATGTCATTTTATGGTAGAACAAGGTATAGTTCTAGGTCATGTAGTCTCTAGAAATGGTATTTCTGTAGATCCTGCTAAAATTGATGTCATTACTTGTTTACCTTACCCCACATCTGTGCAGGAAGTACATTCTTTTCTTGGACAAGCAGGTTTCTACAAGTGCTTCATTCGTGACTTGATGCGATTCATGCAAAGGAAACAATCTTCATCAACATAACACACATCAATTGAAAAACTTACCCAAGACCTCATCCAAGATTATGGTTAGTTCATTGACCTATGTTGGCATGCAACATCAACCAATGACTTGTGTTTGGTAGACAAT